>QJNZ01000174.1:0-130469 GCA_004155055.1 Monosporascus sp. CRB-8-3
CAGGGGATTCTGAAAACTCTGGATAGTGCCCGCAAAGAGATGGTCCGTGTAGACCCACTGCCCTTTGGTCGAAAAAGGCGGTAGAAGCCGTGCACGGCTTGGACCACGAGAACCCCTCCCACATGCCGTCATGCAACAACAGGTCCGCCGGAGAAACGGGACGGAAAATGAACACGCATGGGAAAGCGGGGGCTGTCTGTAGAATGAATGCACGGCATCCCCGGCACTACCGGTCACCCGCAGTTCCGAGAAGCTCCCCGAGTGATTGCCATAACGAAGCGGGCACCCATATCTTGCTGTTGTTGGTGGGTGGGCGAAACAAGAACACGGCAAGAAACGGTTGCTGCTCTGACAGGTGCTTTACACCCCACCGAAGCTCGGCCAAGTTAAATTCGATGGCAAAGTCAGGTGCCATGCCCGTAACAAGAAGCAGTCCAGAGATCCTGTCTCCTCACTGAGGCATATCAGTGATCGCGTCGGTATCGCTACACAGAAAATAGGGAGGGAATAGGGTAGGGAAATGGCGTGCATCTCGTGCGCCTTCCTTGGCGAGCCAACTATCTGTCGCGCCCTAATGCGACCCGATCGCTTCTAGAAGGTCCATAAGAATAATGGGGATGGCACAGCCCAACAGGACAAGGAGAAAAGGTTGCCCACTTCAGCCCCGAGGTAGATACAGCCGCATCCGTGTCGGCAGTTAAGGTAGATAAGTGTGGCTTTGCGTCCGATAGGGTATACTAGCGAGACAGGTGTGATTGGAGGGCGTGGCGCACCGTCTTCGCCAGCTTCGCTACTGCGCCATGGATATCGCCTCTCCAACCCGTGCCTTATTGCAAGGGCTAGTGTGTTCGCGTTTCTCTGGGCACGCTCATGAAGATATCACGGGAGCAGCTGCTACTACGATATGTGTTGGTGGTTGCGCGCGCCAGCGGAATAAGCTGGCTCCCCGCGTCGCAATCGTGGACGGACTTAGGAGACGTTCGCGATGCTCATCGTCACTTAGGTCGGACGGGCCCCAATTATAGATCGTGGAGGTGACTAGCTAACTACATAGGTAAGTAGGTAACGTTGATACATCCAAAGCGGGAGCGACCGGTAGAATCGTACGATGAGAGATATGGCTGCTGGGTGGTCAGTGGTCACATTCTGATAATAAATATGCATCATGGGTAGCATTTGGCGGTTATCACTCAATTGGTGGGGCTCGGGACGCAGGCAGGGCGAGATGAGGCGAAGCGTCACAGGTCAGATAGAAACTATAGAGGATGCGATAAGGTGGCATTGCATTAGTACGTGGAGATATGCAAGTGACAAGATAGCAATATATAACGACTCGGAGTCCTGGGCGCAAAAGGGACATAGAGAGGAGAAACGAAAGGCCAAGGTGCAAATGCCGGGAGTAGGTATTTGTGGATGTAGTCTCGTCTCGCATGTCATATGAATAAGCTGAATACAATACCGCAACGGCAAACTCGTTCCTGTGTATTAGTGCACTATGTACGAGCGAAGAGGTTCCAAGTTACCCGAGCGTGCGGGGACCCGATTCGAGTAGAATGGTTCTTTGGAATAGGATACGGGAACGATCCCGTAGCCATACTCGTCTCCGTGGATAGCCGGTTCGTGCACAGGGGTCGGACAAACTTGCAACCCTGGGACGCTTCCATAAAAGTTCTGGAAGCGGAATTCGACATCACCCCCGCTGGGAGAATCAGCGGAAACTCGAACTTCGCTAAGGTCGCTGTCGATGCCGATAGTGAAACAGAGTAGGACCTGGGTAGCCCCGTGTCTAAGGGAGGATTTCCTTGCAAAAGAAGTCGCGGACTCCCGGTGGCACAGGGTGTTGACCACCAAGGACGTGTGAGATATATGCCAGGAACGTGAATCGTCCATGTAGGTCTACCAATAATATTCGCTAAAGTTTCAACGCGGAATAAAGGAGCTACCTCAGCGGGGGAAATGACAACCTGCCATACACCATGTTGTTGGAGTACTGGTCAAAGAATCATGTCAAGACGAATTCGTTCCTTTGTATGGGTTCTCGTCTCCTATGCCCGATGGTTTCGATATCCTTGCAAGCGCTGAACATAGCCCCCTTTAGGAACTTCAAGGTCAAAGTATCGTCATGGCGAAGAACCGTAAATGAGAGGCTATAGGGGTTCGTCTATTCTTCGACCATGCCTGACTTGCTTAAGCGAGCGAGTCACTGATTCGATAGGTGTCCAGCTCAGAGCTTAGCATCATTATAGATTTCTTGCTGGAAACTGCCACACGGCGTCTGCCAAGAGAAAGGATTTGCCTTCTCATTATCCTGATAGGCTTTGGCAGCCCGTATTTTGCACACGCCTGTGGAGACTGTGGCATGCTTTATTATAACCGACGTTTGCGCCTGCCCTTTTAAATATGGTCAATGCCCGGCCTGGTTAGCGTCAGCAGCGCAATAACTGTAAGGCACGTCGGGTTATAGGCGTATTGCCTCCTGGTCGCAGACGAAGCTCTTAGCTGGGCTACAACCTTGGCTCATACGCAAGTAGCCAGCATCTTATCGATAACGCCCTTGAGAGTGTCGTTTTCCATAGCCGCAGCCACTCGTTCCTTATCCGCCAACTGCTTGTTGACTTGGTCGTCTTGGCTGTGGGTCCCCTCCTTGATCATCACATCGATACGATAATTTGGGGGTAAGGCCTGTTCGAGACGGACCCTGATCCCCAGGCCAATGACAGTCGCAAGCGAGCAATGGGTGATTGTGGGGGTGATCTTGACGAGGACCCGTGTCAAGGTGTCAGGGTCCGGGGAAACTGTAGGCGGAGGGTTTATGTGGATATCAGGAAGGTTCACCACAGCCAGCTGCCCAAGTGATAGGGGATGCTCCGGATCAGAGATTGTCGATATGAGGTCTATACATCGTTAGCCGTTATATTTCCGTGAGTTTACATAAGTCGGGCTCCATCAATTGGAATTATGGATGGTAATATTGGAAAGAGTGGCCATTTTGGTTATTGGCAGATTTTATTCCCATCAGATGGGTGAAAACATGTAATTGTTGGGATGTCTCCAGAGTCAAAATGTGCTATGGGTGGCCAAGATCAGGGTATGAGACGACTCGCATACAAACTTGAGCGATGCAATACAGAAGCTGTTCGTACTCCACTGGATGCAGTGAGAATACGTGGCACTCGATGCGTAAGGGCTATGCTTGGAAGGTGAAGATAGCTTATACAGGGGGAGCTCACCAAATATCTCCTGTTCGTCAATGGGCTCTACAGTAAACTCATCGCTGCTGTCTGTATCGTCCGACCAGGGGATATCGGAAAACGATGGCGAAGGATAGTCGGAATTTCGTAGGAGTAGATCACCGAGTTTATCTGCAGTTCCCTTCTGAGAAACGGTCCTTCGCTTCCTCTGTCTCGTGGGAAGTTGTGACGTATTGAGGATGGTGGGGTTGGCGTTGTCCTTCTCCATGGTATAATGATACACTCCCTGTGTAGAGGCAACCGAAGCAGTGGGGAAGCGATAGGTTATTGGATATCACTAGTGGACGTATCCTCTCTCACCCGCTCCGAGGTGTGTACTTATTATTGTTGAATATCCCGAAGCTGTCAACGGTGGTTCGCAAGTGACAGGCCAGATGGGAGAATTAATTATATCGATGTTAATGACGGGCGAAAACTTGAAGAGTGGATTAGCCTTGCGGCATCGGATTGCGGGGTGGGTCCCGATGTTTTCCCGCTAAGATAAAAGGATCGATTCCCGTCCCAAAGGCCCCATTGAGCCCAAGTTCCCGTCTAGTTCGATCCGATATGTGGTACTTGCCAAGTACAGACATAGTATAAGAGTAATGAAGGCGATTGGGTAGAATCGCCAATACATAGCAACAACGCTTTCAGCTACACATTGTATCTTCAAGGGATCAGATGACTATCGGATTCCTCCGCTGAAAATAAGGGGGCCGACTGACTTTAATACGTAGGCGTGTGTAAGGCCCCTGAATGTTCGACTGCGATCAATAGTTTGGGACATATGTACGTTAGACACATTACACCCTTTAGGAATCAACTCTACATGGACGTATTTTGTACCTACCTGTTCCGGAGCCTTTGAGGCTCCTGGACCATGCAAGAGGAAGTCAATTTAGACTCAATTATGGTTTGTTTCTCTTGCCATCTGGTCCCGGCGCGAAAGGGGTCCGTCCTTATTAGTTGACGCCCACGTGCGGGTGGCGGCCATTATTACCAAAACGAGCAGAAACTGTGGCCATTTAAGCTTCCATGTCCGAAGCCGCGGGGCCCCAACATGGTATCTCCGTGTTTGCATTGTCGAGGATGATGCGCAGCGGACATGCCATGCAGACACCAGACATACCGGAACAGAGCATTGGGCCTTTTGTATGTATTTGTTTACCGGGTGGTTGGCGAGATTCTTGCTTGCATCCACCGGGAGACAACTTCAAACGAGAACATCACTTACTTACATACATACATACATACATACATACATACATACATAGGCGGTGTGACGGCACAGGACGATATATAAGTTAATGGCTGTGAGCTGAGAAAGACCGCATGTTCTGAAATTTATGTTCCAAGACGAGGCTCGCAGACGGGGGCATTCCAGACTTCCGTGGTTGCCGGGGAGAACATTTACCGAGGGGGAGACGATGCTCGACGGGAATCCTGATGTTCTTCGGTAAGACCTTTAGGATTGGATTGGCATGTGACTCGGCGAAATACCTTTGCTGCGCCGCAGGTAGGTAGTCATGGTAGTACAGGTCACCATGTACTCTTCGTAGATCTCTTCTCTGGGAGGTAATGATATGGTCTTCATAATCCATTAGCTTAGGTGGAACCATTCGACGGAATATCTCGACTACCATACTTCCCCCCTCGATCAAGTGGGGTCCAAGTTGGGGTAGTCCGCTTCGCTGCTTTATAAGTTACCTGTAACTCGCACTTCCGTACGTCCGACTAGTAGAAAATGAGACTCAATGACCAGAGCTACCGTAGTGCTAAGTTAGCGGGCTCGGGCTCTCGTCGCTATTTATGTGACGCTTCCAGCGTAACGGCTTATTAATATGCGGCTCCATCTTACCTCCAGCCAATAAGCACGTTGGATGCCGAGTAGCCCTCCATGGTACGAGAGACGGTAAGACGGCATGTATGAGAATAGCAACTCTTCTCCAGAGCCAAGCATCGCTATACATACAATAGCACGAGCACCCCGCCAACTACTTTAGGTACATGCATCCATACGCAAAAGACTAAATAGCTACTGCAGAATGAACCGCAATAGGATAGGTGTTCGCAAGCACCCTTTCACTTTCATGCTGAGGCGTCACTGGCAGATAATTTTCAAAGATTTGCAGTCAAGTACTTAGGTAAGGAGCAGAACCCGGCGGCGGAGTGGGGATATTTGGATTATTTTCGCATTACTGATCGGCCGTATAGGTCCCGGTTGTTTTTCGTCAGGCACCTATGGTACCTGTAGAGCACAAATCCCAGTCGGACGCACGCGACAGTTGTTGGTTCCAACAGTGCATTGGCTGCTGTGGAAAGGATTTGATGGGTGGTTCGCCCATCGTAATACCTGGGTCCGGTGTCCGTTCTAGTACAGATCTGGTGTGCCTATTAGTACGAGTAAATCCTTAACTCGAATATTTTCATGGTGTAGAAAGCGGAATGCTTAAAGGGTCAAAAATTTGATTTTAATGCTTGGACGGCTATAGTAGAATCCTCACTTTATTGGTAGTACGGTCTACCGAAATGGGCGCCTGGGAGACTTGCTTTTACAGGTTCTGTCTTGTGCCATAATCACCACATTTATACGGAGGAAAGCAGATACGGATTACTGTATAGGTCGGATTGGATAATATATTTCTCGATTAAAACAGCGTGCGCTGAATCGTACGATAGTGGGTTCGAGTAGCAAAGTCTCGGGTCTGCTGAATAAGAAAACGAACTAACGAGAAAACAAGGATTTTACTGTAAATAAATATGGGTTAACTACCTCGTATCTATCTTTACTCGAAACCCACTATTCAACCAACGGTTTTGGATCTTGTATATTGTCGGGAGCTTCTTCCGTACGGCAAATCCATTTCAGGGGTAGGCAGCTGCAGTTGCTCTTACGGTTTTTATGGACACCCGCAGATCGTCGAAGCTCATTCATTATGGGTTAGTAGAGGTACCATGCGGTTGGGAAGAAACAAACCACAGGATTGATGGAGAGCGGCATTGGTTGCATGTGCTTTGTCAGTGGCTCGCTTCAAGCGGCTTGCAGCGGCCAGGATGAAGACAAATGGTGCGATAAGTTGAAACCGTCACCGTACCGGCCGAGCCTTTCCAGGCTCTCCAGAAACCCCTGTCCTTGCAGAAGGACTCTCAGAAAACGTGTATGCATTGCACCATTCCCAAACGTCAGTTAAGGTTTCTTTAACCCCCTTTTTGGTTCCGGCGGTACAAAAGTTAATATGAAAATTAAACCAGGTTTCCAGTTATTGCTCCATGCTTTGTCCCTGATTCATTTGGTTCTATATATGTTTCGTCATTACTCGTATACGCCCGGTCTGC
Source organism: Monosporascus sp. CRB-8-3 (assembly GCA_004155055.1). Classification (NCBI taxonomy): domain Eukaryota; kingdom Fungi; phylum Ascomycota; class Sordariomycetes; order Xylariales; genus Monosporascus; species Monosporascus sp. CRB-8-3. The sequence continues at coordinate 6,567 of QJNZ01000174.1, forward strand.
TGGTTCAATGATTGCGTCGCTAATGAGCTTGGCTTGACTCGTCCTACAGAAGCAAAGCAACCCTGTCTCTGTAAGTCGATATACTCCATGCACAGGGTGGAGTGCTCATGTACGGCACGCTTGGAATATGCGAGTGCTTTTGAAAAGAACCGTGCCGAGTGCCTGAGAGACCCAACCGTCAACTGCAAGCCACCGCATGCGTCGACCATTCCGAGGGTGGAAGTGGGAACCAACCCCAGGGGATGGTGTGCGAACGTTTCCGGGGTGGACAAAAGTCGATCCGGTGTCCAGCACTTTCATCAGATAAGAACCCACGCCCAGCTTGCCGGCAGCATAACGTTAGGTAAAGAAAAAGTACTGCAGGCACCTAGCAAATATAGTACTGGGCTGCCATGTCATCATTATGGACCTCATCTCAGTTCTGCTACATGTACCTATCTGAGGAGTATACGCGCACCTATAACCTTCTAAAAGTTGAACCGGTCACGAGGGACGTCTGTTGGGAAGAAGATGAACAGAGCTTCGTCCTTCACTACAGAGTCTAGACCCGCGATTAGGTAGGCTTAGTCTGGACAAGACCTACCTATCTGCCGCGAAGCATCAGCCTCACAGGCGCTGGATTCCAAGACGATATACCTCGTCGTGGATACAGTAGGTACGTGTATTAGGTGTATATAATGTATTGTACAACCAGAGGGTGTTACACAGGGTTGCAATACTTCCATTCAAATCCTGTTTTGTAGGATACTGGACTTCGAGAACTGATGCCCCCTCACAAGGTCATAACGGGCCGACGAAGGGGGCATTGGCCCCCCCCCCTCACCAATGTTTCTAGGGTTCCATGCGTTCGCCTAGAGCTCCGCAGCTCCCTTGAACTACCCCCTGGTCTCAAGATAATCTACCTAGCACCAGACGGGGAGTGCTACACTAATAACTGTCGTCACCCTAAGGCTTCCTGGTCCGGTTGATGCTGGAACCCCCTGGCCACTCGGTGCTTGCTTTTCTTCCACCGACATCACACCCATCGACACCGCGTACCTAGTTGGCCTAGGTACATGCATATAGGTGGATTTGTGTAGGTGCAATAAATGGGTACTTGAACAATAATGTAATTACGGGGGACGATGGGTGATACGTTTATGATAGGTAGCTGTAAAGAGTAAGGGGCACTTTTCATGGCTTGCTCTCAGGCGCACACAGCCAGCCGTTGATTCGATTCGAAGTACCGGGAAAGATCGAGGCAAGGGTAGGTAGGTACTTCTCTACTAACGTAGAACGCCACTCTAGGCACATTGGCGCACTCCCCACATACACCCAGGCCTGTCTCCCCCGCCTCGCCGCCTATGGAGCTGAAAAATCAAGCCCACACTACCGAGCAAAAGGGAAACGGGTCGTCTAGGCGCCATCATTTGCTGCCGGTGGTGTCAGGTTGGCGTCTGGTGTCCAATTCGGCGCTGCTTGCCGCCCTTTCTCACCCCCGTCTTCCCGCCCTTAGAGCTACTGCTTGGGACTAGGGACGAGGGCTACATGCCTTATACATCCAGTACTGACACGGTCTTATATTATGGCTCGTACCTGCTGAGTATTCCAGGTAGACTACTGTTACCGAGCGGGAGCCCTCCATCACAGAATCACAGAATCACAGGCAGCGGCGGCGGTCGCCGTTCGACCTTGTGGCTTTGCCCTGCCCATCATCACACCCTTCATTTCTCTCTTGCATCACCAGTCTTAATCACTACATTATCCTCTATTCACATCCTTTACCGACCCTCACCACGCCACTAGACGGCTGACTTACTCGAATTCGGCGCGGAAGTCTGCTTGGGACCTGCGATTTCTCAACTAGGAAACGTTTCGATCCGCACTGAATTGGGCTGCTTTGCATCGAGTGAGAGGACGAGTAAAATAGATAGCAGGCGCATCTCGTTTGGGCGATCTTGGGGGTTGTCGCATCCCCACCAACGAAGCGAGGTCATGGCCCACGATCCGTCGTCTGTCCGGAGGCTTTTGCCACAGAATTCGCATCCCCATTTAGGTTCTTTCCCGATCGCGCCGCCGACGTATCAACAACCACCGAGAGAGACTCAGAAGAGTGCGCTTCAACAGTCCAGCCCCCAATTCTTGAGAGGATCTTGTCCTTCTGACGTGATTGCGCCTGCAGACTATGTCTTCGTCGACGAGCACAACCGCCACAAGCGGCTCAAGGGTATACTCTTTACCCAGCGCATATGTCTAGATGTGCCTCCGCTAAATGCCGGGCCATGAAGCTGACGGGAAGATGAATAGTCATGCGCGCTTGTGAAGGATGCCGGAGGCGCAAGATCAAGTGCGATGCCGCTACGACCAACACATGGCCGTGTTCTGCCTGCATCCGCTTGAAGCTGCACTGTGTACGTCCCAACGCTCAATACGACGGATCCCCGACAGAGCAATACGAATCCTCGAGGTCCGAATATGACGCCGCACAAATTCAAGACAGCTATAGGCAGATGGCCATGCCGCAGCAACAACCTATGATGGGGGGCCAGCCAAAGGTGCCGGGGATGTACACATCGCACGATTCCTATTCCAACCCCCACGGCGTCTACCCGTCCGTCCATTACGGCGACGCAGCTACGGCACAGCACAATGTTCCGTATAGCACCATGCCCTCCGTAGGGGTGATGGACCAGCAGTACGCACCCACCAGCGTGTTCCCGACGCCTCCGGTCCACCAGCAATCGGTTCATTCCGAGTCGTCGCCCGAATCCTATCAGCAGGATCATTATGGGCAACATGATATCTCCGACGTCCTGGGCGCGCTAAAGCTTGATGAGAGAGGCACTGGTTAGTTTGTGTCATGAATTATTCACCGTGATGCAGTAGATCAGCTAACCCGGCAAAGCGCCTTACCTAAACAACAAATCAGCTATATTAAGCCACGAGGAAGAGCCAGCTGTTGAGGACGTGGACGATTTCAAGAGCTCATTGCCTCCGTTGGTATCGGGACCCGGCTTGAAAATCCGTATACCACCAGAACTCATGCCTGACGAGGAAACGATCTTACATTACTTTGACCTTTACTTTGCGAACGTCCACCCCTACGTGCCTGTACTCAACAAGCCTCAGTTTTACCATCAGTGGCACAACAATAGGGAATCGATCTCACCCTTGCTTTTGGAGGCGATTTTTGCTGTTGCTGGTCGCCTCGCTGATGAGCCAGCTCAAGGACAGCAATGGATCGCTCTAGCCTCGAGTGCGTACATCTCCGGATTCAATTTTGGACGCAGTTACAGCTGACCATGATAGAACATGCCGATTCCTTCTTGGACGTACCGAGACTCAGCACTCTACAGGCACATTTGATCATTCTGAAGGCGAGAGAGGCGGTGCCAAAGCGTGGCTACTATTACCGCTCCTGGATATCGGTCGTCCACTGTGTGGCCATGGCCAAAGACCTAGGACTCAACGAACATTTCGAGGACCACCAAGCTGGCAAGCCGTGCGGGTCGACTCCGGCCGAATGCTTGACGAAAACTCGAATCTGGCAAACCATATTTGTGTGCGAGACGATGATAGCCGCTTCTCAGGGTAAGTTCGTCTGAGTCGCCTCGCTGTAAAATTCTGACCCCCTGCCACAGGTCGAAACGACCTTGCCGTTGATCCGGAGACCATCGACTTCAGCATCCCAAGACATATTCCCGGCTGCGACGAGTCAGAGTACCATGTCAGCAGGAACTTCGTCTTTCTCACCCGTATCGTGCGAACCATGCACCGAATGATCAGGGCGTATGGCAAGGTCCGGCGAAGAAAGGATTGGGGCCTCGATCCGGAACTGACGAGATTCAACCCGTCACTGACGGGATGGCTCGACGAACTCCCACCCGACCTAGCCATTACGTTCCCAGCGGACGGTTCACCTCCATGGCTCCCATCTCATTTTATCGGAAATTTGCATTCCTACCACTATCTGAGCATCGTCGTGGGACTCCGTCCGCAATTGAGCTTCCTTGACCCCAACGGCGCGGACGGTCAATGGAAATCGCAGATGATGCTGTCGTACTCTTCGGCGAAAGCCTTGTGCCGCATTCAAGAGTCGATGCTACAGTCATTCGGGCTGAGCGGGCTAAGGTGCATGCAACGGGGTATCAGCTTCACGATATACGCCATTCTAGCTTGTTTAGTCCTACACCTAGTACGTTACCTAGGATTGTCTTGATAGATTTACACTAACGAAGGGATACGCAGGTGGCGTTAACATCTCCAGATCCAGACCTTAACACTGACGCCCGCGACTATTTCACGCGTCATATGAGGTTGTTGGAGAAGACGATGGATTCCTGGCCCCTGCCGGAGATGATAAAACAGATCGACGCCGTACGTGAGGCTTTCTCGGCCGACACAAGGAAACCGTTCGTGCTGAAGTCAAGTTTTCCATATGGGAGCCCTACGACGAGTAATCTCACCAGCCCTCCAAGGGCGAGCACCTTCAAGCCCCCGATGCTTCGTACCACCTCTTTGGATCACAATATGGACTCTCAGGCCGATCCAAATGCCCAAGTCAGTTATATGAAGCATCCCATTACGCCTATTTCCACTGCATCTGGGGACAACAAGAGTGACTCTTCTCCTGCCGTACAGCCACTCGTGATGATGCCCTCGGGCCAATCCACGCATGCGCCGCAGATGTCACATGGCATGCCACTGCCTGACACGCCACCAAGTTGGAACCCGTCCCGAATATTTGAGTAAGTCTACCTCATCCAGCATCTCTAGTTTAAGTGCCGCCCGCTGACGAGACCCAAAGCCAGTGGAATACGACGTTTGGTACGCCGCAAGCTCAACCCCAGCCATCATCGATGGCGCCAGAGTCCAGATCTCTAAACGTTCCCTCATCTTCAGGTGCCCCCGAGATTCAAACAAACCAGGATATGCAGATTGCAGCTGCCTCTATGCCCACGGCATCACAGCCGTTACAGCACCAGCAGTACTCAGCTGCGCCTGTGCATAACTTCGTGACTCCCGCGATGTGGCGAGAGTCAGTAGCCAGCGTCTACGAGGGCGGACTAAAGAGAGGCTGGGACTACGAGAGCACGGGCTCGATCGCAGAAGCCATGAGCAAGCCGCGCTAAACCGGTGGGCACACCGCCGCTGCTATATAAAGGAATCTCGTCGCGGATATCTGCGCCTCTCTCGCTACTTGGGCAACAAATTTTGCACGAAGCCACGCATGTTATGATCCTTACGTCCACATCTGGCTGGCACCAGTTGGTGACCTTATCAACCTGCTCTCGACATCGCTCAGAGTTATTCAACGTTCATAGACGCTTCAAGCAGCTCATGTGCAACAGGGCTAATCGACATATAGCCCGGCATTTGGCACAACATCTGCCGACGGATACGAGAGAACGTTTTACTGTACATCCGGGTTTATGTGTAAGCGCTTTTTTTGGTGTTTTGGTTCGTATAGTGGTAGCGCTAGGGGAATTCCAAAAAGAAAGAAGAAGCTATTTCGGCGTAGTCCTTCAAGCTGGATTGGAAAGATGTATTAAAAAGGGGGACGCTCGTTCCAGCAGTGGGTTCAACTGGGATACCAGCCGTGGGGTTTCTCGCTACAAGCGGGCGTAATATGGCAGCACTTAACTAGGATTGCCTTAGGATGCAATGCGGATTCCTGTTCTAAGTGTTCTTTAAATTTTTTATTCTCTTTCTATACAGGTGGCTCGGGGATGGCCGTACGAGACTGTTCTGGGTCGAGAACAGCGTTTGTTACGTCCATCCGCTGCTGTGGTGCTACCGATACCAGACATGTCCTCCATATACAAGATACGAAGAGCCTCTGGGCAAAAACTTTCGACCTACTTTTGGCATCCCATTGATAACGAAACCTGTGACGCGATTATGCGAGATAGATGCCGTACGGCTGTCACCTGCCTGAGCGACATCGCGCTACCCCTCCTTGATGTACGCCCGTAAGTCGGGATAGGGGTACTGTTCATGCGGACTGCGGTATTATAGCTCGAGCATATGGCCAAACACCGCAACAGGCAAAATCCGCCTCGTAACCCTACATAGTAGTTTGGAGGTGCGGCCCACGCGCATTTTGCGTGTGCCTTGTGCTACGTACGTGCCAAGGTGACGATGGCTCAATGCTCGACATCAACGGGGTACCAACGCACACAAAGTGGCGAACCGGAGTCTCTCCGTACGTACCAACATGCATACGTGCATATAATTGCATACGCATATCGACGAAGTCCACGGTCGCGCACGAGGAAGAGAGGTTTATGCACCTCTACATGACAAATGTAGCGGCGGGAAAAAAGGAAAAGGGGAAAAAAAGAACCACCCGGCAGACCGTACCCCGCCGGAGCTGAAAGAACTCCTCAGAGAAGCCCGCAACGTGATACGACGCTACGGGGCCGAAGGAAAATCCTTCTCTCTTCGACCCGTCCAGCCTCGCACGAGAGAGTACAGGCTCGCAAGAATCGCCCGGGTCGTCAGCACTGACTGCCCGCCAGTACGCGCGAGAGAGAACGCCCTTCCCCTCCCTTCCCCTCCCCTCCCCTCCCACTTCCCCGGCGCGTGCGACGGAGGGGCAGCGCAGACAGCCTGCCTGGCCCCAGATAGACGAGCCGTGCAAGTATGCATGTATTTATGGGCCCGGGTCTAGAAGACCTGGGGAAGGGAATGGTAGGGGGACACGACATGGGGCTGAGCTGTGCTGAGGTCAGGCGGGTGGGCAGGTAAGGCCGAGCAGGAGTCCGGGGTGCATGGTGATGTTATGCATGCGCGCGGCCGCACGCGTATGTGTGTGTGTGCTATATCTACGTGCCATATATCCCACACCTCGGTACGCACTTAGACGTACGTGCCTCAACGCCGGGACCGACCAACAGGGTACAACAGATCAGTAAGAAAAGGGGGGAGAGTAAAGAATTGTTCGAGGAAAAGCCGCGTCCTAGCCCAACTGTATGACTTGACGACGATTAGCTTCAAGGGCCTTCCTTTCCCCTTATCGAATAAGCAAGTGCGCAAACACGGTAACGTTGGGGAGTCTAGTGTCCCGGGCTCGCGGGATGCTATTTCTAGAGCACGTAGAGGTCGGGATCTAGGTAGCGCGCGTGTACTTAGGGCTGAATAGTCAGCGACGTTTTCAACTTCGTCTGCCAGGACTTTGTCCCTCTACTTCTTCTCTGTTCGTTTAGTGGTAAGGATACCGGTTTGTCACGCCGGTAGCTGGGGTAAATTCCCCGACAGACAGCTCTTCCGTTTCCTTTTTCCTTTTCTTTTTCTCTTATCTCAAGCCGTACAATTCCCCCCCCCCCAGCTTCTTTCGCTTTAACATTCCATATTCTAAACTTTTTATGGAACTTTTTACTTCTGGTTTCCTGCCATCTTTAACTTTCTTGAGATTATAGTGAGTCGCCGGTTTGGCATTGCCAAGACTTTGACATGCAAATAGGGGTCGAGGACGCATGCCGAAATAACCTCGCTGTAACAACACTATCCGGAAGTCCGCACCAACTTGATGCGCCGAATCCAGCTGTGCCTCATAGTCTGACCGTGCTACCGACGACGAGGAACGGTTTCCTCGCCGAACCCAATCCTCGTGCCACTCGTTAGCACCCAGAGCCCACTGCAAGCAGACGAGAGCAATAGTCAGGGCACGTCTTCCAGGATCCGGCTCGTGCCCCTCAACTTGTCCAACAGGGCCACGAGCTCGACCGGCTGAGAGTACTCCCTTCATTGCAGAAGCGATTCCAACGACGCGACCAGCATCTTCTGGTTCAGTAGACGTCAATTAGGTGGAGGGGGTACCGGTGGGGTCTGGCAATCTACCGAAAATGCCCCCAGAGTCTCTTCGGTCCTAGGCGGTGGCACTTGTGGTCCCAAAACCCCGTTGGTGTCAGAGAAAATTGTGAACTACAGCGTGAAAGACAGAAGAAGCAGCCTAGAAGTAGTCCGTAGTGTAGGTAGTGAATAGATGGCCATTAATGCCTGTCTCTTCCTAGCTATCTGGGGTGAAACACCCTCTATATATAGGAGAAGGAACCGTCGCTGGTGGGTTGCTACGACAGAAAATGGGATTCCCACACACTAGATAACATATAGAGAAGGAGTAGTTGGTACTTCAGATGTCCTAGGGTATCTCTAGGCTAGGAGGCCTCGGTGACATCAATGCATCACTAGATGACGCTTCCAACAATTGCCAGGCTGCTTCCTCCATATTCCGGCGATCGGGGTTGTACCGTGGCCAAATTGGCCGCAAGTTCTCGCTTATAGTAGTTTCCAGGCTTTGCACCCTCTCCTTATCCAACTCATCGGCCTGTCGCCATGGCGGATCTATAGACGAGTTTTGCAGACGAAGGAGACGAAAATACCACTGCCTACTCTGAGGCGCGACTGGCTGGGACTCGGAGTCGTTCACGGGATCCCTGCATTTCTCGAAGCAGGACAAGAGCCATCGTGCGTCGGCTTCAAATATGAATCTCCATGTGCGGGGCCCCACCGGCCATGCTTCCTGATTAGGTTCGTATATCTGATCCTGTCTGAAATAGAGTCCCCCTACATCGTCGTCGACGTCGATAACTAGTAGTATTTTGGCCACTTTGATGTAGTCGCTATTATCTGGAAACTCTTCGATGAATTCTTGAGCCTTCACTATTTGTTCTTTGAGATGCTTCGGGGAGTTCCCGTCGGGGCTGAGCTGGGCGTACTGGGCGTACTTGCCAAGATGATAGAGAAATTGCAGGTATGCGGTGCTATGATACCCGGCAAAGTAATCATCGTGAAACGGGTAGGGCATTATTGCATACGGATCACTTCCAGCCTGCAGCAACCATTTCATGCTAGCAATCACCCGATAGAAATGCATATCACGGATATGATCCTCCTCTTCAGAAGAATAATATGCCGGTCCTCCTAGAGACGGGATCCAACTACGCATGACATAGCAATGGTTGCCCATAAGTATAGCAGAAACTGACTGAGCGCAGTGATATAAGATAAGGTTCTTAGTCTCCTCCGGTAGGGGATCGTAAAAGCTGTCTCTCGTGTGTGCCAAATATGCCAAACTGCCGTGTAACGCAGCGACGGTGAAGATGGACGAGTCGGGCAAGAAAGTGCGACCATGGAGCTGAACTATTCTCTTGCATTCGGATATAAGCTCAACTTCTATGGTCGCATTGTATTCCGAGCAGACGGCCATGCAGACGGCGAAGGAGACAACATCTACCTCTCCTTCGGGATCTAGGACTTCCCAGGGATGCTGTGGATTACTCTTGATTGTAATGACCCCGCGAATACAGTACCAAAGCACCAGCCCTTTGTATAACGTGCGCCTTTTTTCGAGCATCGTTCTTTTGTCGTGGCGGAGTATCTCATAGCCTTCATTTGTACCAAGTAAGAACTCCTGGACAGACCGGTGGATGAGTTGAACCGTTTTGTAGTAGAAGTAGCCGGGATCCTTCTGCATCCCATCGTAAACAGTCTTAATTTCGACAAGGCCAGCGGTTCTGGCTGTCACCCATGTCTCATATTTCTGGCTGATGGCATCCACCTCCTGACTCTCTATTTGCCTCTGCAAACAAGCCTCCAATTCTACTGCTAATGCATCGTTGGATGCAGCTACAGTGTAAATGAGAGAGTCGTTAGAGCCTCCTGTTCTGGGGGAATTTAGAATCACCCAGAAGATCCGAGCCGCATCCTCCCGGTACAGTTTCCGGTCTGCGCTTCCGCGAGACCACATATGCTGGTATAATTCGTAAAGGTCGGATGGGAGGTCCTCCGTTCGTTTCCTAAGGGTGTCCCAGTCGTCGCCATTTGAAATGCCGCGGACCAAGCTGTGGGTGGCTAATACAGCCCAAAGAAAAACACCTTCAGCCATTTTACTGATCTTTGTGATGAAATAGCTAAGCGGCTCTCCGGGAATTCCGCCACGTCTCCTCAGAGTCCACCGGTGTTCCTTTAGAGCGGCTTGCTGTTCCGTTAGGACATCTCTCACATAAGCATGGATAGCAGGGCCCGTGAGATCTTGCATTTTCAGTGTTGGGTACCGCCCTAATGTTCTTTGGAAAAGCGGTTCTGCCCGGCTTGACACGCACACTTTAACCCTTGACAAATGACCAAGGGATTTTGCCAGCTCGACGGTTGCTTGCTGCTGTGATGGTTCAATTTCATCGAGGGCGTCGAGGAAAAGGCAATATGTCGTGTTACTGGCCTTTACAGCCTCGAAAAGGACTTGCTGAAGCCCTTCTACCGACCAGTCGTGCTCGGACCTCTTCGTTGCTAGTTCTGGGTGGCTCTTGACAGCATTTTCCAGGACCGCGGTGTCAGACTCAAAGATCTGGTGTAACAACGTCCGTAGACAGCCGGAGGTCTGCCTTTGCAAAGGGCTTGAACAGGCCTCGATGGAAAAAAACCGACCAATATGAACAGACGGGGTCCTCCGCCTCAAAAACTTCAGAGTTCGTGAGTCACGGATGAGAAATTTCATGAGAGTACTCTTGCCACTTCCAGCTTTCCCGCAAATCCAATAGATGGGATCGTCAGACTGTAGCCAGTCACGGAATTCGCAGTCCGGTCGGCGAGGAACCTCCAGAAACTCTTCGCTGTCGGCATCGTCGAGTCTATCGTCAAAAATCCAACGGACAGTCTCTTCCGACGCTATTCCCACACTGTTCTCGGGAGCATTCATCTCGGGGAACCACAACGTCTGAAGGAGGCGCTCCCGGCGTTCTTTGATTTCTCTGTCGGACATGTCTGCCTGTACCGTACTTGTTACGTGATCTTTGATATCTTCGGTTGCCAATGCGATGTGTTTTCTAGTGGCTTCGGCCTCGGACGAGATCAGTTTTGACATGTCTCTATTGCCTTCAGCCCACCGTGCAATAAAACGCTGAAGATCAACGCTCAACGCGGAGTACATCTGCTCCAAACGAGCAGCGGAAGCTTGGCTTGCTGTGCTAAACATGTGTCAGCAAATTTCCCGGCAGTTGACCGGGGAAATCGAGTAGAAATCAAGCTTGATGCAGGCCCATATCACCCGTATAATCACTTGTACCTCCTTAAAATCACAAGAGATGTCCTCACCATATTCTTGAAAGAAACTCCGTGTCTAAGATGGCGTGAGTCCCTTGGATCCTCTTCTCGAGGGCCGAGATCCTGCTCTCGTATCTGAACCTGAACTTCGCAGCCACGGCCAGGCGCCCCAGCGTCCCTCCAGAGGAAGCTTTCTGTGTCATGTGCGCGAAGATCTCCTGTACCGCCTTTGTATCCCCGAGCAAGTCGCGGGCGATACTCTCTAGCCTATCTCTCGCTTGCTCTTGGTGAGCATCGGTCGATAATGGCTCTTTGGAGGCCGACGACGGACGGCGGACCGTGGCGAACTCATCGATGTTTCTGCGGAGGTCTGATATAAGGGATGAGAGATGCGCTGCGTCCGAAGCAATGCGTGGTTCAGGGGCTGTACCGCTTTTGAGCCTCCGATATGTGTCGATGAAAGTAATGCTGAAGTCAATGATGGTCATCACATTGCAGACGAGAGATAAAGTTGCCAAAGCCTCCATGGTGAGTGTTAAGGCGGGCTTGAAAAGCCGCAGACAAGCCGTTTTGGGTAGGCTGTTTAGGAGAGCTGCCCCTGATGACAATTGAATCCAATAGCTCTAGCTACCAGCTTAACGTAGGCGAGTTCAATGTCATGTCTTTTTACACTTGGAAGCGTGATATTTTCAATACGACTTGAGGGAGCCAACGAACCCCGATGCTTTCCAGCCATGCTCAGCGCCTTGTCTTTGGTGCCTAATTGGATCGCTCATCTCCGGGGAAGGCCGGCGTGACGTCGCATCACGCTGCATGTTCTTGCTAATAGGGACGATTCTCTGTTTTGTGATTGGCAAGTTCCCCGCGTTACTGGCGCAGACGTACGGTTCTACACCAGCAGGCACGCATTAAACCAATTGGATGGCGTTGCGTAAATTGTCCTGGACCACGCTGAAGAGACGGTATCTGGTCTGGGCGATGGCGGTGCGCCTGGCGGCCTTTCAGAAACCGAAACAAACGCACGTCAGCTTCGTGAATTATGCGAAGAGCCTGAGTCCAGGTCGCACAGCCTTGGTGGGGTGTACATAATGTTGACATACTTATCAGCGAACCCAGTATCGCTCAAAAAGTTTGCGAGGTCGGGTCATACAGCTTCCCTAGAAGAAATACCCTCTAGTTGAAGTCGAGGGACTTGGAGGTATGTATAAGTTCAAATCCAGCACGAAAGCATTATGATGCATCCTCCTTTTGGAGCCACAGCTCGAGCAAAGCTGAATCGGTGACTTGGAGGCGTGGTGCCGGCGCCCCAAGGTTCTGTATTGTGGGATTTGCTCCACAGAATTATGCATAAGCAGCACAGTTACTCATGGTACGTCCGAGTTAATGTTTTTAGGCACAGCCACTGTATATTATGGATGGTGAGTTGGAGTGTGCCCAGGCTCTTATCATTTTGTACGGAGACATATGTACACAGAAGATAGTCTTGCGGGAGAAGGGGGCATATGGCAACGCGTCGCTGCTGTCATCAACTTACTTACCAATACCAGCGACGTGATCCGTGACCAAGCACTTCCAATCAGAATCGCCGACGTAGATGGTGAAAGTATCGTCGTGCGTCCTGCCCGTGCTGAGCGTCGTGCCCAGCTGCCAGAACAGATCTGCGGCCATGCCTTCCGAGTTGACCGAGGTCAACTGCCAGGGCCGCTGCAGGGCGCAGTGGTTCTGGGGAGCCCCGTCTGCAACATCGCCACAGTCAGCCCCGATTTCCACGAAAACGAAACAGAACAGAAAAGGTAGAAAGAGATCAGGATACTGAAGCGAGAGACGTACACTCCTCAAATACACACGGCTTACCGGCCGCCTCGCAGGCGGCGGCGTGCGACTTAACCCAGCCATTGCCCCAGTCGAAGCTCGTGCCCCAATGGCTGGGGTACAGGTGGAAGGTACCGAAGTCGAGGGTGTCGATGGCTAGGTTTGCCTTGAAGTCGACGCCCTCGGTAAACTGGTAGGGGTAGCTGCCGTCGCCCTCGAGGCCGAAGCCCTCGTCACCGAGGGTGACGAGGTGGTTGGGGTCGAGGCTCTTGACGTAGGCGGATGTCTCTGCGGCCCACTTGGTGATGACGCTCGTGGGGCAGCCGTTGCAGCGCGGCTCGTTGGCGAGTTCCCAGGCGAGGATGGCGGGCGAGTTGACGAAGCGCGACACGACGGCCCGGATGTAGGCGCGATACTGCGCCTGCGCCGCCGCGTTCGTGTACCACGTGTTCTTGCTGCCGCCGAACGCGCGCACGTAGGCCGCCATGCCGCCGTAGTCGTCCCAGTAGTTGACGAAGTTGATGATGAGCTTGATCCCGCGCCGCTCGGCCGCCCGGACGATGTAGTCGAGGCGCTGCAGGCCGTTGGCGCCCGTGTTGATGGTCGAGCCGCCGCCCGCGCGCAGGTGCTGGAAGTACACGGTCCCGCCGCCGGGCTCCGAGGTCACGTCGTTGAAGCCCCAGATGCGCAGGATCTTGAGTCCGGACTGGGTCAGCTGGTCGAGGGTGAGGTCCACATCCGCGTTGTTCGTCAGGAAGGAGATCCAGTAGCTGTTGGTGCCCGCGTAGTACTTGGTTACCCCGTCGATGTTGAACCGGGTGCCGTCTGTGGTCACGAACTTGCTCTGTCTGGTAGAGAGACCCGTCGACTCGCCACTGACGGCGCGGGCTGCGACACTGGTCGCGAGCGCCAGCGACACGAGTCCCGCTTGGAGATACTTCATCTTTGCGTATCGTGTTGGGACAGCTCGAGGAGGGTAAAGTGGCCGCCTGTAGTCGAAGAAGAGAGACCAAAGCGAAGATCTAAACCGACCGGAACATACGACATGTGTCGTGCCCCATGAGGTTCTTATGACAGAAGCCTCATTCCTAGGTCTGCCGAGCCTTGACCCCGGATTGAGGTGTTCCTTAAGCCCCTTCTGAACACTGCTAGTTTACTCCCCCTGTCCTTGCCTTTGCGGGAGAGCGCTCTCCACCAATGATGTTGACATCCGCCGGCTGCCGGCAACGCAATGCTACATTTCTAGCGCATTGATGGGCGAGACGACGGAGACAAAGGAGTTGAGACCCCAACTGAGAATGCTCAGAAACATTGAGGGCCCCGACGCGGACGTGGCTTCGCTAGAGAACTCTACCCGGTTGCGGGTACGTCCGCCTGGCTAAACGGGTGACCATGTCTGGGTAGAGGTCTAATGTTGTCTATTCCCGATGCGGAAGGCTTGGGACGCGGCTCAAAGAGGTCCGAACCGCCCACTCCGGTGCTATGGAACTCTAGCCCGAGACGAAATCTTCGTAATACTCGTAGGCGGGCGATTCTAAACTTTATTGAGAACCCTTGAAGAAAGATAGGAGGATGCTTGATGTTATGCGCCTCTAAATCTGCACGCAATGTTGCGCATGGCTGCTGAATCGAGTAGTAGCCGGTAATAAGGAGCTTGCGTCCCCTTTTAAGCTTTTGCCAAACTAGTTCGTGTTAAGATAGTTAAGGAGAACGAGGATTGACATGCACGTATCCACCAGGGCAATATGAGGAGGCAACCAGGCCACAAGTCATTCCGACTTTGCGTAACAGCTAACTCGCGCGTCCATCGCTACGTCGCTCCTGGACATATTCAAATGTTTCTAAGAGTGATGTATGGCTGATAAATCCATCCGTCTTCTAGCACGATGTCTGATTTCCTGACATATCAGCTGGCACAGAATCGCCGTGGATATACAGTTCCATGACCCTCGGCCCGGGGTAATGCCGCGTCGCACCACTAACCACCAGATGCTGGAGACCGCCAGAATACCATCAAGGATCACGCTGCTGTAATTCATGGCAGCGGCGGACGTCGGCAGTGATATGCTGGGCAACTAGTCACACCGCATCGACCCATAAACAAGCATTCAGCCCTACTCACGGAAGTCGAAGAAGATATCAAACATGGCGATCAAGAACACTGCAGCTAAGTTGACGCCCCAGCTGAGCTTCTCAAGGCGGGATGGGCCAGCTGGGAAGTACCTGCGGCCAGTCAGCATGTTTGCAGTGAATGGAATCGCGTACAACACTGCCGTCAAGACGATGAATGATCTGGTCAACGCAAGAAATGCGCTTGTATTTCCCAGGGGGATTGCGCCTAACCCATTGGCAAGGACGGACACGAATAGGGTCGCATAGACGGGGCGACTGAGCCCTTCGTTGACTAGACCGAAGATGCCGGAGAAAGGCACGGCATTATCAAGAGCTAGTGCCCAGTATGTTCGCGGGTTCGTTGGAGCAGTCCTCAGACGGCAACATACGGTGCTGTGAAGCAAGATGAACAGTAGCCCAAACGTCCCACTGGGGCTGCCTGTGGCTTGAAAGTAGATCCCGGCAAGGGGGAACGTATTGATGCCAGTCTGCAGGGCTGCCAGATCGGTTATTGCATAGCACAATGCTATGGTGAAGACGAACGCGTACAATCCCCCCAAGCCGATTTGCAGATCGATGGCTCTTGGTATGTGTCTCCGGCTGTGGCAGTTCCTCCGCGATGTGGGTGATGGCATCAGGAGTCCCGACTGTGAAGGCCCATTCAACACCCCTAAGGAGCGCGACACCACCTTGCCAGCCGGTCAAGCTGTTTTCTCGGGAAGGAAACCCCAAACGAAGTAATAGGAACATTGGTCGCTGGCATTGCCATGATGACGATTATTGTCTCAATTTCGCCTACATACCTCAGACAGGCTCAGTCCAATGAACGTATAGTAGAACACCGCTACGATAAAGCCAAAGATAAAACCATGAGGTCCTCCATTCACTGTCAGTGACGAAGGACATCAACTCATGCCGAAGCATTCTACCCAGGAAGTACCTTGACTCACGGATAAAAACAGAAATGGAAGACCTTAAAGCTGCCCAAGGATTGTCGGCAGCGAGGGCGATGCCCAAAATTCCGAGTAGACCATATTGACGCCTTAACTGGGCCTTGTAGCCAGCAGCATTGACTTGAAGCCCGCCCTTGATTGCAGCAGCGGTCCCAGCTTTAAACCCGCCGTCCTCAGCTCTCTTCTCGTCCGTGATCGTGAGCCTAGCGTCCTCAGCATCCATCATTATTGCTAGGGTCTACGTGAGACTTCGAAGAGCGGTCGATAGAAATGCCACTCTTGAACTGACTGGTAGGAGCGTGTTGGTGTGAGGCCCAACGGTGTATCGATGAAGCAGGACGAGATGGATGTATGAGCTGGGAAGCCGCTTGTTGTGACAAGCGCAGAAACATCCATACTTACACCCCAGGCAGCCGCTCCCTCTCGTATGCATTAAGATCGAATGCAAGCGTACCAAGACATACCTATCGAGAAACTGAGATCCCTCTACGGTTCGCCAATCAACTCCAGCTGTTATCTGGGACGCCGGGCGTTGACGATAAGTACTTGGAACTTGGTTTGCAGCACGACCCCACGCTTCTGATTGCGGCGCGTGCTCCTATCATCACAGGCTGAAGATGTGCTCATCGCTAGAGGGTTTATAAGGCTATGGCTTACAGACCTGATCCATAGGATAGGGTAAGGACCGAAACCTTCAAAGTCTTGAGAAGGGTTACCGACTGAGGTTGTTTTGTAGGTATCCTGAATAGGAACATTCCCACCCCTTGGTGTTGGTTTAGGGCTTATTCCGCCCTAATTTAGCGTCCAGCTTAGCGGGTATCTGCAGTACTGTACTTATCCCTGCACACACGCTGTCATGCCCCCTACTATACTAATCTTTTCTCCTCTCATCCCTCGACACCATAATTTCAATCTCTCACTAACGAGTTGATAGTCGTTTGAACCTCGTAAACTGCGATTGAAATACTGCTTTGCGCAAATATTTCACTCGTGGAAACAATAGCCACTAATACTGTATTGTAACATCTGAGGGTTTGTCAAGCCTCATTCGAATTCTTGAGCGAAACAGGACAGTGTGGATGTTATAAGCTCTTGGTAGATGTCTAGCTGGTACGCCTTCCGCTCCTAGTTGGCAACCGCACTACGCTTCGATGCTATCAGATATATAATAACATTCATCACCTATGCCATGGCTGTAATTCTCTGCACTTTTAAGGTCGCCAACCCAGTAACCCTACCGCGTGTTCAACTACCCCTTTAGCTTATCATGAAGCACTCCAACCCATATCCTTTTTGGCTTTAGGCTGGACCACAATTAGTTCAGCGCACCCTGCCTGCTGGTATTCCACATATGTCGGGCCCAAGTCCGGCAAGCTCGTGATTGTCAGCGGGGACTCACTGGGCGACTCAATATATCATCGTGTGCTCGATCTAACCGGGGGGACGATGCGCTAATGGTCGTCATCCCGACCGCCCGGGGAGAGGAGTCCTACGACCATGTTGCTGACCCGGCGCCGACGTTCTGGAGCCTTGGCGCCAAGGACATCACCGTTCTCCGCACCTTCGATCCGGAGGTCGCGGACATGGACGAATTCGCCGGGCAGTTGATCGGTGCCAAGGGGGTGTGGTTCGGAGGGCGGTCGCTAGTAATGCCTGACCGATGCGTATGCCGGGACCTTCACGGAGAAGCCGTTCTGGGAGGTGCTTAAGCGGGACGGCGTTATTGGCGGGATCTCGGCCAGAGCGTTGATTCAGGGGAGCTTCCTCGCTCGCGGCGACACCCGGAATAACCAGTCTATGGTCGGCGACCACCAGCAAGGCTTCGGCTTCGTCAGCAATATCGCCATCGACCAGCACGTGCTCGTCCGCAACCGCCAGTTCGACATGTTCAATGTCCTGAAAGTCAGACCAGAGCTGCTCGGTATTACTGATGCCGCATCAGTATCGATAAGGACGCTGCGGTTATCGTGTCTAAGAATGATGCCGAGGTGTTCGGCGGGAGTTATGTAATCGTGATCTTGGAAATCGAGAGGTCATCGTTTAGTACAACGAAAGGGATAACATCGCAATCTCTTCATCTAAGGTATCCACTCGCTAGACATCGTATTGAAATATCATAATCCACTATATGAATAATGGCAAAAAGGTATAAAGAGAGTAAAACGGTGCTTCCGCATACAGGTCGCTCCCAGCCAGCAGAAATACTTGAAGAGCCGGGGAGGGATAAACGCGAGCTTTAACCAACGCGTCAGAGGAACATAACAAAAGCCGTATAGTGTCTATAACCAAGGGAACAAACGAAAAAGCAAGCTAAGAAAGCAGCGTGAACCTCTTGATCCAACATCGGGTAGCATCCCGATCAATTTGGCACATGTGATTGGGCCGACTTCTTAGACGCACGAATGCGAGAGAAGGCAGAATGTATCAGGAGTGATACAAGGATCGTCCAGGGTAAAACCTGAAAGATGGTTACCCGCACACCGAACGGGAGTATCCACCCAATCGCCGCCCCAAATATGAGAAATACATTATGATATCCTGAGGCCATATGGCGGTAGTATATCAAGCCGGTCGCTGCACAATACGGCACCAGGGCAGCGATCAAACCTGCCACGAGGAGCCCCTTGTGCTTTGTCTCAGTTGGGCCTAGCTATTGATAATTAGCAGTCTGGTTTGATCTGTCTACATCACGCAATTGTTGAAGCGACTCACTTGGACTCCCTGCAGCCATGCTTTCGAATATTCCTCCCTAGAAGGCTCTATGTAAAATAGGCTACTCAACCGAGTCATCGCTCCAGCTGAAAAGACTGCGACGGCCGCTAAGGTGGCCTCAGAAGAGATTGAAGCATTTCTCAACCGGCCTTTGCAGTTGCTCATCTTCATGGATCTAATGCTCTTGAAAGGGGAAGTCCACCACCGCTTAGGATGTGTTCTGCAGTTGGGCCCACCAGGGTAATGTCCGCATCGGCCGCACTCCCATCGGCCATGATTCTCGTAGCTAAGTAGTCCATCGCAAGAGTCTCCCGACTGACCCGTCTCCAGTGACTCCCGCTCGGAAAAGGGATGCGAACCTTCGTGCATATCGTCGACTTGATCCAGGTTCGAAGTACCAACTGGGCCCGGACGAGAGTTAGGAAATTGCGCATCGTTTGCCTCTAGATCTAGATGGCATGAAGACCGGATCTCGTCCTCTGCAGAAATGGTATGCGACAAGCGTAACGCGTCTTCTTCCTTGTCAATTCTATCTCTTGTTGGGTCACTCCAGGACGGAGGGCTCGATTCTTGCGAAAAAAAGTCGCCGAACTCATCGTGTCCTTTTTCGTCCGCTTCTATTGGCTTTGATTCTGGTGCCGCGGTCATGGTGTTCTGCGCGGTAGGATACGTTCAACTAATAAGCCGCTCTTAAGCAGTTAATGGCTTACAGAAGTCTCGGCTCCGGTATACCAAGAAGTCCGACCGAATCTTTTCAACTTTGTTAATGTCACCAGAGCCTTCGGCAGGAAGTATCTGGAGTCTGCTATGTCCTCCGTGGGTTCGAGAAGACGGCGAGTGCTTTCACGCCGCGGGATATAAATGGTGTGACGCCGAAGTTCCGTTAGGGATTGAGACGGCTCAGGAACAGCACCAACTTATTTAGACCGCTATCAGAGATATTGCGCTCTAAGGAGTGAGCACTAAGCTCTCACATGCTCTGTCGTAATGGTTGGATTACCGGCAGAAGTCAGCTAGAACTGTTGCGGCTCTTGCAATCTCAGGGACCACGCCTACTATTACAGATGCTGAACTTATGTCTATACGAGCGAATCTGCCTGGAGATCTGCCTGGAGTTGATGTCTGGTAGATCTTTTGGTCAATGACCAATGTTCGCAGTCAGCCTGTGGATATAGAGGTACCGCGCCAAGGGCTCAGCTTGATCCTGTAAGGCTGCGGCGGGAACACTGCCCGTTACGTTAACTCCTTTGAGGCTGACAACCTTGGCAAGCGACTTCTACCAGTATTTCGAGGTATCTTTAAAGGCGTGAGTTGGCCGCCAGTGATAAATGTCAATCGTAAAGTCCTGATACCGGATCGAACCGACTGTCAAGGCAAGGGGGGCGGCAACTTCGCAGGGCTTGGTTAGCGGACTTTCGTGCGTTGGGGGGACTTGGTAGACTGGGGAAGGGCTCGCGTCTTATATTAGAGAATAGGAGTCGGCCTGATTGAGGCGGAACTTGGCATTTCTTTTATGGCTTTGAAAGCCCAAAGGCTTGTTTTCACTTGGATTCGCCGTCCGAGGTTTACCTTGCATGAAATCCTGCCGTTTCACTAAGCTTAAAGTAAGCCGGCCGCGACCTACTGGTGCTTTACTGGGGTCTGCGCTGTAGGGGGTTGACGGCCTGGGGGGGAGGGGGGCTGGGGGCTGACACTTGACTGCTCACATCGCATATGAAACGTAAGGTGATCCTTATTGACATCACCTGCTCCCCCTGGGTTGACCTCAGAGCGAATCGGAAGCACCTGGCTTGTGTGGAATGCAGAGTCTTTGTGGTCGACCCAGTTATGCGCAAGCGACGAAAGTCGAGGAAGCTCGTGACCAGTTCGAAATGATTGTTGCACTAAATAGTTCTTAACACGGTATACGCAGCTAGAGGAGTGGTCCGCGTTATGAATGAATTACTATCGTTGAAGAGAGTCGACTGGCATGCAGCCTCTGGAAGGAGCAAACCAACGCCCTATACTATTTGTGAGGCACTCTAAATATTCACAGCCTCCGTGACTCCTCCTTGAATGTCCTCGCCCTAGCGGCCGCCTTCCCCGGCGTTATGTGCGATGCCTGACATTGGGATTCCGGCCAAAGCGCGTCTTTTCCTTCAGCCTCTATGGAGGATGATCGGATGTCCACCTTGCTTACTATTTTTGGCATCCCAAGGGCGCATGCATATTGGGCGTGGCTATGCAATCTCGGTGAGAGCATAGTTCAGGCATCGATACTTCTAAAGAAGGCAGTACGGCGGTTGTTCGTTCTTGACTCCTCCAGCTGCTTAAACGTTTATCCGGCAGATCGATGTGACTCAAGTCCTATATGACGATTGCCACGGAAGACCGATTCAAACACTCAGCGGCATAAACGGTCCGGACTTCGCCCATCAATCAAACGAGATTTGTGAGAATGATCGACCCAAGTCGACTCCTTCCAGGATCAATTTCTTGGGGGGACCTACTCGAATAATAGGCTCATTGAATATGTGTCCTAATAGGAGTAAGGCAAACCATTTGGGCAATCCTGGTAATAGCCTCAACTTCTCGACTCTTCGCTTCGACTATAGTTCCACTATTGAGAGCCAACACTGATGCTCGGCGGCCTGAATCCGAGTTTGTACGTTTCTGAGAAACTGTGCAGCACAGGAGACAGGGGGACCAAGGCGCCCGTCCCCTTTCCAACACCCTTTCCGCAGCTGCCCTTATGATTACCGTCTTAGAGACAACGCAGCAATTTGATCAATCAGTCCTTGGACGAGCGAAGTCGCGTGATCAAACGTGAACGCGGCCCAGAAGCAAGGGAAGCGGTTCCCGAGGGCCTCGAGACCGAAGACGCCATGCCTGAAACGCTGAGCATATAACGAGTAGGCTGCGGCGCCGAGGAACCCTGCAGGAAGGGGTCTCGGGTTCCTAGGGGTGAGCAGCTCGCTGGCGGAGCCTAGTGTGAGACAGAGACTGACGAAGGCCACGAGCAGGAAGATGACGGCGAATTCGCACGGGTGGGCCCAGGTCACTCGGTCTTGAACCGACAGCAGTCCGCGAGGACCGCTCAGGAGTAGGGCGAAGATGGAGCTATGAATGAGAGGGCGGGCCCAACGGAAGACGTCCTTGCGGCCTATTCCTGGGCTGCCCAACTATTCTGTTGCTGGACTTGGGGCAGGGTATTCTCATCTCCGTGTTTGGTTTATCGAATCTGTATCGGGGGCGTGATAGGATGGGAAAGACATAGATTCGTGGCGTGTCGGGGCCAGAACTGGTGCTCAGAAAAAGGGCTCACAAATACACGGCTGTTAATTCGGGATTTATATCTCCTACTCCCTCCCAAGCCACGGCGGAAAATGTAACCGAATTGCGAATCTTAAACAACCAAGCTACTATGCCATGGAATCAAAATGAACTTGTGGGTTAGCGTTCGGGTGTAGTGTTGACTCTATCGGGGATTGGATGGTTTCGGCGCCGTTCCGCGGCCACTCTTGTATTTTTATAAACTCCAAAGTGAAGGCAGAATAGGGCAATCTAGAATTATGCACGTTTCTTCAGCAGCCTGCGTATCTCTATCGACTTTAGCAAAATACAAGCATGCCCCTGATTCCGGGTCTGCCTTAAATCGGGTCATCTACCAGAACCGAATATGCAGTTTAATTATCCAAACTCTACTAAACGTCTATGTATAACGTCTCTGCTTAGTCCCCGGCATCTCTTCACGGGATACTTAATGGATACATCTTACATCCTATCCCACGGCATAGCCGCAAAAGGCGTAACCGAGGCGATAAGTTTGAAGTCCCGCTACGGGCACCCACAATTCCCGCTCCGGGCGCCGTCTCGGACCTCATACGACGACTGCCCCGCCGAATTCGCCCATGCATCCGAACAATCCGGGTCCCGGATCCCGGCGCCGCCCTCTTGAACTGTCCCATAGGTGCATCGCTGAGGGGGCAGACTCACCGCCGGCACCATCCGTACCACTAGTTGATTTTCCCGGACTCGGGCTCGGGACAGCGGGCTCAGGCTGTTTAGCCTCCCTCTACAACGGAACGTAGCACGTCGCTTATTCTTAACAGCCTCTAACCATCCCTGACCTCAGCACGAGTCGCATGTTCCATGGTAACGGAGAGAATTGTCCGAGGGAATGTGCTATCCACAGCAAGAATTCCCAGCCAGATCAGTACCGAGTGATAAGCAAGCGTCCATATCACGACAGGGAGACTGTCACGTCACCTTATGTCAAACTGCATCGCATATGATATCCGTATAATAACCAACGCATACTCGCTACAACACAGTTAGAAGTTCTAATCCCGCTCCGCCCACCGAGCAACAGGCCAGCGTAGCCAAAGCCAATCCCATTCACCCGTCCATCCAACTTCTTACTGCATACATACCACCTTACGCCTTCTTACTGAGAATCCACCTGCTCCACCTCAGCGGGCCGGACCTCACCCTCAGCCTCGGTTTCAGCCCCGGCCTCGGGCTTGACGTCGACGTACGGGGGGGCCTCCAACTCGCGGGACTCGTTAGTGTGGTCGTCAGCGACCCAGACACGGGCGAGCTCTTTTTCTATCTCGTCACGGCGGGCCTTCCAGGCGCTGACCTGGAGGAGGCGGTCGCGGAGCTCCTGGAGCTCGCGCTCGACGTGCATCTTCTCGCGCTCGGTGCCGATGCGTTCGAACTCCCACTCGTCGCCGCGGTCACCCGTGCCGAGCGCCAGGTTGTACGTGTGGTACTTCTTGAGCGAGACGCGCGTCGAGATGGTGATCAGTGCTGTTTCCTTATCGTCAGTAAACCATCGGATGGTGTGGCTAGGTGAAGCCAAGGGGGGGACGGTGCGACGGCGCGACGGAGCAAGGCGGAAGGAAGAAGAAAATGGGATAGAGAGATAGGGACAGATGACAATGACCTAATAGAAATGGAAAACTTACTGATGCCCCTCTCCTTGCACGTCTCGTACAGCAGACCCTCGACGTCACTGGACACGGCGCTGGTGCCCTCGTCGATGACGGCGTACTGCGGCTCGTGGTACAGCAGGCGGGCGATGCCGACGCGCTGCTTCTCGCCACCGCTGAGGACGTCCTTCCACTCCTTGCGCGTGTCCCAGCCGCCCTCGCGGTCGGGCAGGTACCCGAGCTTGGCGGCGTCGAGAGCGCGCTGGAGGTCGTCCTCGCCCTTCCGCTTCAGCCGCATGTCGACCTCGCCGTCGGGGTAGATGACCTGGTCGCGCAGCGTGCCGACCGTCAGGTACGGGCGCTGCGGCAGGAACATGATGCCGTCCTCGCCGATAGACTTGGGGCGGCTGACGAGGCCGCGGTAGACGGGCCACAGTCCAGCTACTACACGCGCGATGGCGCTCTTGCCGATGCCGTTGGGCCCGGAGATCAGAAGGTGCTCGCCCCGGCGGACAATCAGGGACAGGGACTCTATCAACTCATCGCCTCCCTGTGGCCAAAGGCCGGGTGCGACAATCGGGACGTGCTCAAGTCGAACGCCATCAAACCCCTTCTGCATGGTCCCTTGGACGTCTGACAGGGAGTAGAGCTCGTTTCCGGTCGGAAGTGGGAAGTACGCGTTGGCGTGGACCCGGTGCAACGTCGCAATAAGCGTGTAGACTCGGCTTGTGTGGCCGGCCAGCTCGGCCAGGTCCTTGATGGAGTACATCATTCTGCCGCCGGCATCTGCTAATGATAGCATAAGGCGTTTGTTGGTGATGAACTCCTTCATGCGATTGCGTTCACGGCCGCCCTTCGCCGCGCCGTCGGCCATTTCGCTTACACCTCCCAACCCGCCCCAGGCTGGTAGGAAGACGGGCAGCGATGATAGCAGGTAACCATAAGCGCTCCAGCTGTACTTCAAGATAAAATCCTCGAGGATGTTGTAGCGGATCTTGAGCATGTATATACCCTCCATCCAGCTCTTCAGCGACTTGAACTCCTTATTAAGGAACGTCTTCTCCATTTCTGCGCCGCCATAGAAGGCCACCTCCTCTGCGTTCGCGATCAGGCGCGCATGTAAGCTTCTAAAATCACCTTCCTTGCGGCCTTCAACTGCTTTAAGCTTCCCGAAAGGTGGCGACATCCTCCTCAAGATGCTAGCTGTAAGGAAATAGTTACTAAGGAGTCCGGTTAAGGCCAACGGGCCTAAGGAACGGTAAAGCTGGTAATTGAAGACGCAGAGGTCGACGAAGGGCTTCCCGAGCGACGAGTATAAGTTCGCAGCGGAGGCGCAGAATAGGGTTAAGTCCTGAGTGATAAACTGATCGGCACCTTGCCCAACCCCACCGTCTAAGTTGGATAGTTTGTAGTAATTTAGATTGTCGTTAAGGTATAGGTCGTGGATGTATCGGGTCAGGCGAGTCCGGAATGCGATGGATACTTTGGATTCCAGGAACTTGATCATGGAGTTCGTGTAAGAAGCGAAACCTCCCAGTCCACACCACTAGAGACGAAGGGTAAGCGAGCGGTCCAATATCTTAAGCACTACGCATGGGTCACCTACCTTGACTATGCCCCAGAGAAAGAGTCTGCCATTGCCGGCAACCAGATCACGGACGATCTCGCCGTCCAGTCGGGCAACTACTAAGGACAAGTAGGTTCGCAGCATTAGGAACGCGCCATGGCTGACCAACAAACCGGCTTCTTTGCTCGTCCATCGGGGTATCATAATGCTCATCAAGCTCAAGAACTGGTGCAAGAAGGCTAGGTTGAGGCCGGGTTTGGTCTGCGCGGAGGGCACAGTGCCATCGCTAAGGCCAGACACCTTTGGCGGGTTAAGGAAGAGGCGACGATGGGCCTCAAAGGTTAAAGGCTTCGTGGGACGAATGACGACCTTGGAAGTTCCATCCTTATAAGGGACGTAGATGGTTCGCGATCCATCTTTGTTGAATAGCCAGGAGTTGGTGCGCACAAGTTTCTGACCCTGCTCTTTCTCTTGTCTTCTCCGCTTCCACCATCTTCGGCCACCTTCTGCCCCGAGAATTATGGATGCGGCGAGGACGAGGGTGGCTAGGACCTTGGTGCGCCGGGATGTCTTGCGTATACGTTCCCGAAACAGCTTTTTGTACTTGTCGATGAAAGCTACGAGGATGTCTTCGGACGCCGAATGGCGAAGGGTCGATTGCACGGCCATGGCGATGGATTTTCCGAAGGTGTGACCCTTGACCTCGACTTCACCTAATGTTGTCGAGGAGTTGGAGGCGTGCCATCGGGCAAGAATTACGTATTGTCACCAGGGAAGAGTAGACATAAAATTCCAGTCATGAAATGTTGAGTTAATGGTCTCCTATCAAAGCGAATAAAGAGATGATTAAAGCACAGCTGATAAATCCCGAGAGCGCGAGGATGGAGGGACGTCGGGCGGTAATATCGCACATGGTCTCCGGAGATCGCGATTCGGAGACGAAGGCGGGCTATGATGTTATGATGGACGGAGTTATGGTACGGTAGCTTAGCAGCTTAGGTAACTTGCTGCTGCTGGCATGTGAAATAATGGTCCGAGGTTCGAGCTCTCCACTCGGAAACAGCGTTCCTGACTGGGATTCCCCACACTTACCATATCTTACCTATTAAAATTAAATATGCCTCTAGCCATATGCACAGCCACAGAAACATACCTAGGACGCCACAGTTCAGAGATGGCTTTTTGCTACGCTTCGCAAATGCACCCGCCCGTTTATTACTAATACTATGTACCTATTCAGAGACTTAAAAGAGGAATAAGAGGCAGTTAAGCCGAGTCGACAGAGTCTAGAGTAGAACCGCGCCTGTGTTCTCGCCTGTGTTCTCGCCTGTGTTCGTGGGAAGTCCTGCCGAAGGGTGGAAGGACCCATCTTTTCAGTTCACCCGCAGGCCTCACGGCTTTATCCGGTCTGTGGTGAGACGACGGGATCCAAGGTATATAATGGCCGCCTCCTTGCAGTTTCACGCTGGGTACTCTTCGCAGAGCTCCCGGTATAGGGGGTAGATGTGAGATCTCATGAATATTTACAACAACCGCTCGTACAAACCGACCCCCTAAAGGGTTATTAGTTATTATCAAGAAGCCTACGCAAGCAATTGCAGACCCGCAGCCAAGATCACCTTCTTACACATGTACCTACTGTAGCTCAACTCATTGCTTGCATGGGGCTACTGGCCGGATGGCCCGCTCCAAGGTTCCCCCCTTCCCACCATCACTGTAATGGGCGCCAACATGACCAATCAGTGAGCCGCGGTGTTATGGTTGGATTCAACTGGTCAGGTTTCCCCGTCTTGGATTGTTTCCCTCACCCCCCCTGATTTACGGTCCTGTCGATGGTGACCCCAGATGCTCCATTCTATTTTAGAAATGGGACGTTTGAATCCGTAGTTGCGGCCATGTTACTTGCGATGTTGTCGAGGTGGCCGACATACCACCCTATGAGGAGAGAGAAGATGTAAGCCATACGAAGTAAACCGTAATCCAAATACATAGGTAGGTAGCTATACTTGTTCCCGCGACCTCGACTTGGGCTGGCGGAGCGAGAGAACCTTAATATTAGCTAGAGGCTGAGTTTTGAACGCCTCATATTGGGATAGGCCACCGGCGATTAGGTTCCGGCTGTCTAAAAACACCATGACACATACGTACCAATACATTATTATAAGCGCGGAGCCTCAACAATGCTAAAACCACATTCGATCAGGCTTCCAGCATCAAGCTTCCAACAAATACGCTCTTCTGGCGACGGATGACAATAACGGGAATTGCTAGATCATTTCGATATCCATTTATGGTTAGAGGCTCTATCCACTAAAAAGTGAACAGAGTAGAAATAACATCGGAGCGATCTTACATTGGACAAGACGTGCTGATATCTGGACTTGGCTAATCTCACATAGGAGTACTACCCACGAATGCAATCTGTGTTAGCGGACGAGGCCAACTTGCAAGGCTGGGGCCCTAACGTTCGCTATCAGGGATCAATTTGCGTCCGATTATTCTATAATATTCACCTGGTCTGCGGGCTTCACAAGGTATCAACCATTCGATGCCGTGCTCTCCGACGGGTATTGAATATATGTATTAGTGTTCTAAAATGAAATAATAAAGCCGCTGTCGGCACGGGTCAGTTCAATAATTAATCACACAAGTCCCAACTTTACTACAGAGTAAATCTCCCAGGCCACCCCGGGCGCAGTGCCCAGTGCCCCATTTCGCTGCTTTTTCTCGTTGGCGGGCAATTTCGCTTGCGATTCCCGACTTTCCCTTATTCTTCAGCCTCCAGCTCCCCCGGAAGGTTGTACAAGTACCTTCAACCTCCTATGGAGAAAAAAGTTCATCGAGAACTCCCTGGTCCTTGGGAAGGCCCCTTCACTTTGCAGTAGCCGTCATTAGCGCTACATGTATTTATACTTTACAGCAGCTAAGAGCCTAAGACAGCGACTAGCGGCATGTGCTGCATGGGTAACCCATCCATCCACTGATCGACTTTTTCCTCTCTGGTCTAGAGCTCTTCTAGCCTTGAATTTCTACAGTTACCCATTAGTACCCAGATTACAGTGTACCTCCCGTAGCTGGACTGGCCGTCCTTTTCTCTCATCTTATCATCGTCACTACTTTTCCTTCGCTTGAGAATCTGTCAAGCCCTTCCTTTTCACCCTGAGGGCAGCGAGTCTCTGTTGCGCTTGCGATCAGGACGAGTTTCGAGCCACAATATTGTTTTCTTACCATTCGAAAATTGCGGCGGGCACCTAGAATTATCACGAAGAGGAAGCGAAATTGACGAGCAGCTTTCTTATTTGGACCTCGTTTTTTTTGTTCACACTCCTCTCCTTCATTTATACTGGTACATACACACACACTGCGTACAGGGCTCGCTACGTTCAGTTTAGCTCCAACTTTCTCCCAAATCCCAGTTCTCCACTCGCTGAATCTCCCCGGTTCAGGTACAACCCTTCTCGACCCGATCCTTATTTCACCTCTCACCATCAGAGCGCGCTCGCCTTGCAACTGCTCTCCTTACTCTTAATTGTTGGCGCGCATCATAAGTCCGGAACAGCATCGCACTGCATCCCATTGCCCCGTCGCGGCATTGGATTTATTCAATCCCAGCAAGTCCGCTCCTCCTTTCCACCCGACTTACAAACGACAGCGATACCCAGGACATCGATCCTTGGATTAAGGGGGTCCGGCAGCCATTCGAGGCTGACTGGGACATCACGGAGGTGAGCGACAATCCATCCCAAGTCTTTCGTGCAAATGCGTTAGAGAAACATCATTACATGCCGTCGTGGAGTGCCTTCTGTCCAGCCATATGCTCCATGGTGAATGGTTTCCCTATGGGTAGTTGGGGGCTGCACGTCGGTCCAAAACGTGAAAGACGCTGGGTGTTCGATATCACCAAGGTCGCCCGAGCAATTCTCCGACATTTACCTTCGGGCTGTATTAACCCACCTTGGTGCAATGGACATTTTCCTACATCTTTGACACCATCGCTAACCCCGGGAATCGTAGTGCGACAAGACAACAAGCTCCCGTAGCTGATCGCATCTCGACTATCAGACATGTCTAAAGGCCCCGACGAGAAGGCTCGGCTGGAGCATGAGGCGTCCAAAGAGAGAGACAATGGTGGAGGTTCGAAAAGAGGACGCGGCCTATTAAACGTACCATCGAAAGCGTCATCCCAGCAGGTCCAGTCATCGTCTGCCACAACGGGATTGAGCGGAGCTACCGCCAACGAACATCGCGACAGCATTGGCGGACACTCTAAAGAATCCAAGAGTAGCAGGCTCGGGCGGCGGCGAAATGGCAGTGTTTCGAGTAATCGATCCGGTGCGGGTACGGTCCCTACGTCCAGCCCCTCGCAGCCTAACTCTTCTGCCGGTGCCCCCCAGAGGCGGAAAAAAGGCGGCTTGCTTGCGCTGTTGGGGTGCTGTGGAGTCCCTGACAACGCAAATGCTCTGGAAGGAGGCGAAGACCCGGTGCCCTCGCACAAACTGGACAGGATTCCCCAAAGGCCGTTGACCTCGAGCCGGAGGACTATAACGCCGTCAGAACAGACCACCGCCAGCAGGACTCAACTTCAAGAGAAGGAAAAAGAGGCGCAGCCTGAGGTCCAGCCTCTGTCTGGTCCTGCCCACGACGTACCAAAACCCGCTCAGCCTACTCCGGCGTCCGCCGCCTACGACCAAGATCGGGTCGCGGAGACCGAGCAGACCACTACCACCAGTGCCCCGGGTCCAAGCATTACTGTCAATCCTCCGGTGGCCGAAAAACGAGAGAAGGAACAGGCCACCGAAGCTGCAACAAAAGGCGAAGACAGCGATGTGGACATGCCAGATGCGAATGCCGCCGCCGCCACCAGTCAGCCCGCTGAGGAACCCGTCAGTACCGCCGACGAGCAACTGTCGAAGCCGATGTCTCTGCCCCCACCTGGGCCGATACCCATTGCTCCCGCCCCGCCGATTACTCAGGGTGATAGATCGATAGCTTCCGAAGAAGGCGAGCCGCAGAAGTTCCTATTACCTCCAGTCGAACCTCACCTTAAGGGTAGAAAGTGTCTTGTTTTAGATCTAGATGAAACTTTAGTACACAGTTCTTTCAAGGTGAGTTATCGGAACCTGACTAGGTGGACACGATATGCTAATTCTGCTAGATCCTTCATCAGGCTGATTTCACGATACCGGTAGAAATCGAGGGCAACTACCACAACGTATACGTAATAAAACGACCTGGTGTCGATCAGTTCATGAAGCGGATAGGCGAGCTTTATGAGGTGGTTGTTTTCACGGCGTCGGTGTCGAAGGTACGTGGGATTGCTTTCAGCGCTGGGTCTGCGTGAGGCTGACTTGAGCTACAGTACGGCGACCCGTTATTGGATCAACTCGACATCCACAAAGTCGTTCACCATCGACTCTTCCGCGAAAGTTGCTACAACCACCAAGGCAACTACGTCAAGGATCTGTCCCAGGTTGGGCGTGATCTGAAAGACACCATCATCATCGACAACTCCCCGACATCATACATATTCCATCCTCAGCACGCCGTTCCGATCAGCAGTTGGTTTTCCGATGCGCACGACAACGAACTTCTAGACTTGATACCCGTTCTCGAGGACTTGGCCGGACCTAATGTTCAAGACGTTAGCCTAGTCCTCGATGTCACTCTCTGATTTTCATATATCCTTATGTTCTTCCCACACAAACCCACACAAATCTACAAAGCAGCTACATGTTATCATAGCGAGCAGCTACATGTTGTCATAGCGGGAGGCGTTTGGTGATGATCACTCCTTCGAAGCCTTGTACCGGTGTGCCCTTTTAATACCATATATAACATTTAAAGCTGCCAGCCTTCCCTCGCCCCATGGCCGACTCCGCTCCCCGCAGAAGTGCCCTGTGTACGCTTGACCAAAGGGAATATGCACTCCGCTCATCTCATCTGAAATGCCGACCAATTTCGGACACAATTTTGGAACATTTCGATATTAGGTGCTTTAGGCATGATACAGTTTGGCACAAGGAGGGTTATCTTAGTTCGACACATCCAAATGAACCTAGCTAGAGGACACATTCATGAGCCTGTCAGGACGGAGGGTACAGGAGCACCCCGAGCAGCGCCCGGGCAATACAAAATTCTTCTCCCCCATCTCTTTTGTTTAATGTTCTACATCTTGCCAGCACCTTTTCACTTCAATCCATTTTTCTTTCTTTTTTATTATCCCAGTACACATGGACGAAGAGAGCTGGGCGGGGCGAGGTCTTGTCTCTGCGAGCCAGACTGGATAGGGAGGGCAACAGAGAGGAAGAGGCGGGTTCAGAGGAAAAGATGGGATGAGGTGTAGGAAGAAAAGGGAGGGGAGAAGGGCAGGATGGTATGGCATGCGAGAGCCCAGCGCGGTAGCTGCCCAGACACTGACGGCAGGAATCCGGGAATCGAAAGCTTGTCGCCGCCTACCTACCTACCTACTTACTGAGCAGATACCATAGCATATACCGCACCGTACCATACCATAGCCACCAGAGAGCAGCTAATTCAAGCACGCCGGCCTGGCTCAGTCAGACCCTGTCTAGCGGTGGGTGGTTGCGTCGTGGGCTTGGAGCTGGTCGGCGGTGCTGCGGAAATCCAACTACGAATCATCCACCCCATTCCCCGTCGCAAAGTGTCTCGCGTTTCTGTTTTCGTATTTTGAAGTCGCCCATGAATGTCTAGCTGCCCGGGAGAGGGATGGGTGGACAATGGCCGTGGATCTCGGAAGGGTAGGCTAATTATCTGCTTGTTGATGCGGGCCAAGCGTGGAATAGAAAAAAGGTGGGGCGATGGGAGATATATGATGGGGAGGGAGAGGTTTCTCTGCTTCTACGTACTACCTACAAGGCAAGGCATATCGGCGTTCGTAGACTTCGTGAACTCCGTGATGAAACCTTGCAGTTGGTCAGCAAACCGAGCTTGTCGTAGGTGATGTGTGTGGGTGGGCAGTGGAACAAGAGCCTCGATCGGTTTAGTGGGGTGCGATCACCCCGCCTTTCGCCTTTTGGGTCGCTAGCGTAGGTATGTGGCTCAGCGTTATCGGAAATGCAGGTACGGAGGTTTGGAGCTAGGGGTAGCGTAGATAGTAGACAACAGCGGGCGGGAACTGAGGATTGAGAGGCCTTCGTTACGGCTCGAGGCCGCCGTCTGCATGTGTGGTCTAGCCTCTCGCTGCGTATGGGGAGTATCTTGGTGTTCCATGCCGTTTAACCGTTCAGTCGTCCGTGTCTACCTTTGCCCGCGAGTTATGAGATCAAGCTGCGTGGCAATGATCAAATGACCATGAGTTCCCCTCGACGGATAGAGAAATCGGGAACACTGGGCACAGGGACCTTGTTGTTTAATGTGTAACGCGACATTCCGAAGCTGCGGATGAATGTCATTAACAAAGGGGTCCTCTCACGTCTCTCAAGGCTTTAGATAATAGGTCTTGCTTGAACTAGGGGATAGGTATAGGTTTACCCAGCCATCAAGGTACCAGTAATGTAGCGCCCTATTGAGCATCCATTTCACCCACGAATCAGTAAAGTTCGTATCCGCAGAACTTTCAAGGCTGCGCAATTCCATATGCGCGGGCTTTCCATGTCCTGTCGAATTGTGACCCTCGAGGTTTCTTTCTCCCCTTGCTTAAGAGTGTATCTGATGTACTCAGTCAGCCTTGAACCGGGCATGTTGGAGTAGCAGCGGTGTATGAGTGGAAGTCAAGCAATTCCTATGTGAATGCCAGTTCTACGAAGGATCAACAGCGGGCACTCTCTGTTCGACATACCTACTTTTAAAATAGTGGGTTATCGTGTATACACCCGCTTGCGGAGAAATGGTGAACAAAGCACGAAGTGCTATCCTACTATACGCCGTCTGTTCCAAGGCAACCTAAGACCTCTTTATGACAGCAGAGGTTGGTGCTTCATTGCCTGGCAACCTTTCCGATAACGCACTGAACTTAATCAAGTGATCTCTCCAAAGACTATGTTGATTAACCGACGAGAAGCGGCGATCCACCTGACGAAACGGTCTTCAATCCGTTCAAATGTATAATACTCATTTTCAGGAGCTGCAGTCTACCCAGTTAACTGGAGATGAACATGCTCCTATCGAACTCAGATCTTTTGACAATAACTTCTGTGTCGAGGCAACAGAGCCATTACACCTCAGGCAATCATCTTATTTCCGTTTTCCATCTGGATCAAGCAGAGTTGAGGATAGCGACACGTATAAAAAGGTGGGCCATCATCCGATCGGGATAAGAGATCGCCTCGACAACTGCTGCATGGTTATGCACAGGCTCAGCCACAGCCAATCCTCACCGTTTGGTTATGCTGGGACAACGACGATCGTTCGCTCGTGGCAGTAGAGATCTTAACAGCCGAGAAGTCATCGGGGTCCTGCCCGGAACGAGTAGTCGCACGTTACCTAGCAAAGAGATGCCGGAATAAGATTGGGTTCAACCAAATTTCATCACATAGAGCCCTTCTGGATTAGTAGACCAAATGGCCCTCACCTATGCCTTGCCTCGGACCTGCTTGGGGCCCCATTGAGTCAGAGCACAGCAGGCATAGGCATGGAGACCCGGAACTTCTCGAAAGACGTCTGTTACCAGGCATGCATGGCGCTCCGCTACGCACATAGAAGAGGCATGTGCCGTGGTGGTAAACATATCCCATGGATACTGTCTTGTTCTGGCATAAGTAAGCCTGACGCAGAGTTAGACTTTAGATCGGAAAAGATATTGATGCGACTTGATCATGAGGCCATGTCTGGGCGGGACATCAGGAATTGCTTCGGTCGTGTGATCAAGCATCCTATTGACGAACGGCTAGTGTGCCTAAGGAGCCCGGAAGGCCAAAATATCTGGTGGAGCCGGCTGGCTGGACCTTACTTGAAAGAACATTCCGAACTGGAGTTATTGCGATCACGGATTTTGACAGGCACCGCTAGCCCGAGAAGACCCAGCGCATAAACGTTTAGACTTTAGATACGCTGCCCTTGAGATGCTCATGAGAAGGGAGCCAGAAGGCTATGCAGGCGGCATATGGTCACTTGCGTGGACGATCTCCAACATCAGGACAAGGAGCCAAGTCTTGAACCGGGCACACTCTATGCCCAATCTTCTTTACTTTCTAGGCTGGGCATTCAGCCCCTTCCCATTGAGCGTCAAAGAAGATCTAGGAGCCCTCGTACCCCAAGATTCAGAGGTCAAAGGAATAGACCGGACTGACCCACTTGTACTTCAGAGATGGTCGAACAAGGTACTTTCTCAGAAACAATCTGGCCGGCACTACTTGCCTAGAAACTGGGAGAAGTATAGACGAGCTGGATCTCAGTTTCTTGCCGGATAGTACGAGCCACCCTTCTGACCAAAACTGACACCAATCATTCCGCGGGAAGACTGGAGGAAATGGCACAAGGTCAGATCGCAGCGCAGGAAACACACCGGTTATCCAACTCTACTACATGAAGACCTAAGTCGAGAGGCGTCGTCTACGTGCGATCTTCACCGGAAGCGGACAACGAAACTTTGTAGAGCTCGGAGGACGAGAGCAAAGGATACCCTGACCAGCATAGTGATGCATCCACACCCATCGAATTCGCCTCGCCACCAAGAACACCTCCCAGTGAATGGCAGTCGATTGAAGTCATATACTCGTCAACGCCCGAGGGAGTGTGCAAGGACTCACGGAAGCAGAACTTCGTATGATGGATGGGTTGAAGCGTCACACCGCAGCTCAGGCCATTTGGTCCCGAGCATGGGACTTAAGCGAATGGGAAGAGAAAAATGACGTCCAGGCGGTGTTGAAAGATGGGGTTCGTGAACAAATAGACGCTCAGAGCTCGCTTTCAGATAGCACAGGATACTTCAAGAGGAGCATAAGCGCTTCTGGGCCAAGCTAACCGCAAGAGTCCGCCAAATCATGGAGGCAAAAAGAAAAGCTGGGACAGAAAAGGACAAGGGACCAGGCCCGAAAAGGGCGGTCCTGGAGCATGCTTAGATATGAGAGGAGAGCTGGTGGAACAGGAGGTGCTGGAAGAAGGTTCGGCGAAGATTCAGGCAGGCAACGGATTTAAACAGGAAAGGGTGGAGGCCTCATCACCAACCCCGATCCCTAAAGAAAATGGCAACGAGCTGGTCAATCAGGAACGAAGTGCGGATTTAGATGAGCTTAAGTCAGAGTCAGGACCCGGGAAGTCTTTGTTAACGATTGAGAAACATGTGAAAGACTTGCCGGAATCACAGGAGGTGCAAGACGAAGTACATGATATATCTGACGCTGGCGCTACGACACCCCGCGATACTACCTGGCCGAAGGACGTCGACACCATACGATACTATGGACGGCGGGGCCTCCAGTGCAGTCGGGGCTGTGAGAAAGAGGCTATTAGCCTGGATAGACTGGAAATCATGATCACCTGCCCCGAAGCGGCCGCGCACTGAGTTCTTGATCGAACGCACGTTGTGCGACCAGGTGGAGAGCGTCAAAGGAGTGAACTGTTACACGAGAAAGACCTAATTATCGATTGCGGAAGAAAGAGGTGCATTTGGTGGTAATCTGCTGAACAACATGCTCCGGAATGATTCCCGAGGAACGGATCTGTTTCCCGAGGATACCAAAGCGCAAGCGGTTTGGGGACCGGTGGAAGTGTAGTATTGGGAGAATCTATGCGTTGCATACCGCTAGAAGTTAGCAAGGTGACGCCTCAGGCTCGGTTTCTTGAACACTTGGAGTATATACTGCACTATCGCACATTAGAAAGCGAGCGTAGTGTCCAAATAACGAGTCATTATCTCCGCAAGCGACTTAGGCCAGCTCTCAAGCCACGAGAAGTCGTCATCAAAGTTAGACGAGCTGCGGCTTCCAGCGGCTAGGCAACTGGAGCCCGCCTTCAGAGTGAACGTGAGGATAACTTGACATGTTGCCAGTGTTGACCAGGTGAAAGCTAACGCGTAGTCACAATACACTTAGCGGGTACCAATAATCAAAGGTGCGGATTAGGGAAAACAGCATGAACTCTTCTTTATAGTAATATCTAGGGTACCATGCACGCATACCAGTGCGTTATTATGGACCCGATGAAGGCGTCTGGAATATGAGCTCCTGCCTGGCCCTTACTAATATGAGTTCGCCATGAAAAACAGACACATGACGTTTATTTTTCTCCCTACCACATTACTACTGCGTTATGGAGAACACACTAGGAAAGTTGTGAAGTTTGTTACCAGATCTTAGGAGGGTTAAGGATTTCCCGACACTCTTCATCGGTGAGAGGCTGACAAGCGCCGCACCTACAGCGGAATCCCCATTTCGACAACAATGTCCGGGGCTGTGCGCCGTAAGAGATAGTCAGTTCCGTTCCAGCGGGAATGTTCGTGCGCGTCTTGAAAACGATGCTGTGTCGCGTCTTGTCGATGTGATAGTCGACATTGTTTCGGGGGCGACATGCGTTGTTGAACCTAGAGGCGACTAGGAAGATACTGAGACCTCCGTGGGCCGTGCGGCTGTCGAAACTGCTCGTCCGGATCATTAATCAGCACGATGAAAGCTACTCTTTGAGACCGAGTGGTCAGGGGGGACGTATTAAGAGCTTACCCGTTTGTGCGCAGGATTGCCAAGTTCGGATCAAGGTTTGGCGTTTCGAAATATGCGTGCAAGCGTGAGAATGCCTGCTTAAGATCGGGGGTTAACTTATCGAGCTCGTCGTAGAACGTCTTCTCCGTCGCCTCGATAACCGCCCTCTCGACATGAATCGTCCAACCCCTCTTCAGATCTCTCTGGGCAAACGCACCAAGTCCTGAGATATCGGATCGCTTGATCGCGAAGTACCGGTTGCTGAATTCCTCCGGGTTGCTCGAGGGAAGCTGCGGGATGTAAATCTTGCTGAGCGAATCCTTCGGGGCAGGCTGGCTCGCCTTCTCGTCCTCGTCGAATCTCTGTGACTGTGGGCCCAGAGTTGCAATGGTCCGGTGAGTGTTGTTGCCATTGCTGGTTTCAGTCTGGTGGCCATTCCCACCACCATTCTGGACGCCATCGTGGCCAGGCTGCTGCTCCTCGGGAGTGTTGGGTGGGCAGGGCGGATAATCGGGTTGCTCCGGCAGAACTGCTAGGCCAGGGTGGCCTACAGGGCGGCGACGACCACCAGCAGTGTCTACGCCAAAATTGCCGAAGAGGCCCTGACGGGTCGTGTCACCCGGATCTGAGTTCGCGCCACTGAGCGAGCCTCTGCCGCCTCGACCCGTACCACTACTTTCGCCTCTGCCAAGTCCCGCATCGGAGGCAGGCCTGCGTCCGCCTTGGCCAGTGGTTTGGCCATTGGGCTGGCCATTTGTGAGACCATTTGACATGCCGTTGGTCTCGCCAGTGCTCTTCGGCACGATGATTGAAGGAAGCCCACCCCTATAGTGTTCTCGATGAGTGGCCAGATCTCTGCAATCGCTCAGCTATAGTGCCGACGTACCTAATGAGGAAATCATAGTGGAGGATACGCCAGATGTTTGCGGTTCCTTGAAGGCTTGGGAACTTCATATCCCCCATATTATGCACTCGTTTTGTTAGCCATTTTATCCATATTGACAAAGTAGTTAATCTAACTCACTCTCAAACGAGGTCAGCATAGAGGCTAGCATATCACCTGAGAAGAAACGGCTGTCGCTGGGCTCCCCTTTCTTCTTGATCGTGTCTTGTAGGATTTTGATATCCACGCGTCTAATACTGGCAACTCCGTAGTCGTTCTCTTTGAAACCTTGGGGGAGCAAGTACAGCTTTCAAGTTCAGCATTCAGCAATTCATGGTATAATCAGGAAAGAATGTGAGCGCTTACTCTGGGGGCAACGAACGGAACAACCTGGTCGCCGTCACCTCCGGGAACCGCGACGGAAGCAGAGACATAGGAGAGAATTCTGCCTTCCGAGTGACCGGCCATGATGGTTATGTAGGTGGAAAGTCCGTTGCTTCCTTGGGAAAACTAGTTGATAGAACTGGCTGAGGAAGGTTCGGCTAGGCGAAGTCGAACTAGATCCTCTTGAAGATAGAAAGAAGGCAGCTGTAGTTTTCTCAGGAATGACCCTCGGGATTTGGTAAGTAAAATCGATCAATTAACGTATGGGCATAAGCAGCACTTGTGATTAACAGTGTTGCGGCCGACGAAAGAACGGAGGCGGGATATGGTCAGATATCGTTCAGTATGTGCGGGTCCCGGATAGAAATGACCCGGTCCGGATAGATGATGTAAGAGAAGCGTGCATGAAGGGGAGATTCTGTTCAATGATATCCTCGGTTAGGTAATAATCATAGGGAGCCGAGAAGATCGTAGTAGATGTTATAGAAAGATGGGTGGATAGAATAGATGAAGAAATGTTAATAAAGTGTACGGGAGAAATCTGTACAATGATGTCCTTGGTCGGCTAATGAAGTATAGTGAGCTGTGAGGGATGTAGTGGAGGTTATGGAAAGTTAGATGGAAAGAACGGATAAGTAAGGTAGATGGAGTGGATGAAGAATGAGAATAGAGCCGAAGAGGAAAGGTAAAGTAGAGCGTTCGGGAGAAAGCATGTACGGTGCTTTCCACGGTCGGCTAATGAGTATAAGAAACCGAGAGGGACCCAGTGGATGTTATAGAAAGTCAGATGGATAGAATGGATGAGGAGTGCGATATAGCGTGGATGAAGGAAGGTAAATTGAGTGGGTGAGGAAATGTTAGAGTGGACGAGAAGAGGTAGATAAACTGCACAAGGAAGGTACGAAGAATCGACTGATCTATGTGAAAAAGGTCTCGTAGTAGCGAAGGAGATTCTGGCAATGATAGTGGGCATAAGATCGGAGAGAGGAAGAAGACGGACGTCAGTGAAGATGTGCCTTAACTGCGTACCAATTCTGATTCACAAGCATATGCTATTGATGACAGAAGGTCTAGTTAGAATAGTTCGTGGATTGCTTAAATGTACGTAGGAGGAAAGAAGAGTAATAGAGATAGCACAACGATTACGATATCGTCCTGCTATTGCTGCGACGGCTGTAACCCCAGGGCGTAACGAACACATTAAGCAACGACGACTCAAAATAGAAGTCCAGTGGATTGCTTAATTACAATAGGGGGAGAGAAGAGTGAAAGCGATAACACAACGACTACGATATCGGTCCTGCTGTTGCTATGATGGTTTTAATCTCAGGGCAGTAACGAGTGCACTAAGCAACGTCGATTCAAGTAGCGGGAGAGAAGAGTGAGCGAGATACCACAACGACTACGATATCGTTCTGTTATTGCTGTGACGGTTGTAAGCCCAGGGCAGTAGTGAACATACTAAGCAACCGCGATTCAAAATAGAAGTCCGATCAGTTTGTACGCTTCCACTTAGCTTACCAGTCTTCATTGCCCACATCGTATCTACGTACCCAGGCAGTACTAGAAGGAATCCATCATGCTCAGACTCGTCACTGCTCATGCTGGAAGCTATGTAACTGTGTTATACGCAAGACGTGGGCTGAGAAAAGAAGTGTTTTGACAAAGGTGGGTGATCAACCCTTCAAGAACAAATGTGAAGAATGTCTTCTGTAGGGAGCTCTGATCATATATCTACCTGAGGAAGTCAACACCCTTCGGAACAGGTTATAGATGCACAAGCGAAGTACCTAAGACATCATATCCTCTAGGGAAAGAATCAATAAAGCCAACGGCCTATAAGGGAGACGACTGGGCAATTTCTCGTGTCCGAGCCTTAGTGTAGATGATTCTTATTGTCCACATATGCATGAGATACTGCTTCTTGCGGCTTTGGGAAGCTTCTCTGCTGACCTTTCAACGATTCTTTAAGTTACGGGGCTTTAATTTACACGCCTTAGGCCACACTTGAAGTGTTCATATCATTGGATGCTTTTTTATCCCTCCTATACTGACGTTCTAAGGTGGGATAGCTTTGCCCCCCAGTGTTCCTTGTAGTTCGAGGAGCCCTTGTCATCTTTTCTTCCCTGCTCTGTTTCTTTACCGTCGTTGGAAAATAGCTTCAGCTGATGGCCGCAAAACTGAACGAACTTCCCGTTCTTTAGCATACCAATGGACGCAATCACTACCAAAATACCCATCTCTCCTACAAGAAACTACTCAAGGATTCCAGGTCTACGGCTATATTTTTGTCACAAATGCCGAAAGCACTCCAGGAATCACACCTATCCCTCAATAAGCTGTCTGCATAGCTGTCATAACAATGTCTCGTGCCTCTAGAGCCACAGAGTTTGGGGAAAGGAACCTTAATAGGTAAGAACTGCTGATGTCTGTTTATGATCATAGCCGAGTTGTATCATAATTAACAGCCCTTCAGGGGATGCTGCTTCCAGAGTCCTGCGGTGCCGTGCAAGGGATATCCAACTAGGAGCCGGATGAATGGTCGGCGTAACGGCTATGCCAGTTACAAGGGGTCACATTTCTTTCACGCCGACTGATAAAGAGTATCTCTCATGCTGTCGACGTGTAAGTGTACCTCCCATATCATAACTGGTGAGTGTATCCCTCACATCGTTGACTGGTGTATGTATCTCTCATATCGTCGATCTGAAAGGGCATATTTCACGTTATCGACTTAGTTGGTTAAGTACGTGACCGGAAGGCGACGTGAAAAAGAAAAAGAAAAAGAAATACGAGGCTTAACTAATACTGGCAACTTGGCAGGCCCTTTACATTCCATTCCTAACCACTCAATTCTCCTTCAATGGTTAAAACGTATTGCAAACTTTTATAAACTTCTTTTTATGCATACTAACATAAAGAAGTCCAACCAGACCATCACAGCCCAAACGAAACTTGAAAAGACCCAAACGTCGTCCCTGGGCACTTACTCATTGGAGCTATCAAGATCATTGACAATCAGAACCCACCCGCCTCATTCCATCCCGCGGATTCGACAACTCGACGACTGATTCATACTTGGATCCTTCCACTTGGGAAACCTCTTTTCAACTTATTATCACGCTCCTTTCACCATACAAAGTTCCTGACTCTGAAACTGCTTGATACTACGCGGTATCTTCACCGCTACTTCTACTTGGTCGAGAAGACAGAAGACTTCATAGTCACCATACACGCGGAATCTTCCAGAGAAACTTTTCGTTGTTCACCTGGATTCCTGAGGACCTATAGAACACGCCGGTTCCAGGGTCCTGGTGCCAAGAGGGCCGCAGGTAGGGCCACCTATTTAAGGGTCGTTCTTCTCCCTAGTAACACTTAAGGACCATCGTCTCTCTTCACTGAAACATCAAGCGAGATCATGGATTTTTCTTTGCCAACTCGCTTCCCCCTGCAAGCAAGATGGACCTGAGCTGTCTCCCATGCAAGAAAACGCGGAGATGCAATTTGGTTCAGGGAGCGTTGTCACAGCGAGATTGATGGTTATACAAGTGGCACAGCTCATTCAGGAGTTGTCGACGGTATTCTGGTAGTGCAGCTCGTTCAGGGGT
Source organism: Monosporascus sp. CRB-8-3 (assembly GCA_004155055.1). Taxonomy (NCBI): domain Eukaryota; kingdom Fungi; phylum Ascomycota; class Sordariomycetes; order Xylariales; genus Monosporascus; species Monosporascus sp. CRB-8-3. Next base: position 48,127 of record QJNZ01000174.1, read on the forward strand.
CGTCGAAAGCGCTTCACTCAGGGCCCACCCTCGGCCATCAACGTGCTCCTTCCATGGACAAAGACCCAGATCTTCAGGCTGGTATCGCAGATGCCCTGGTTAGAGACAATAGTCTGAAGACGATTTAGCTAGAAATGCAGCCGGAACTGGGGAGACAGGAAATACCGGTGCAGGCAGAAAGTCTGGATGCAGTCACCACGGTGGTTACCATGAAAACATGGACCACGATGGAGGTCTATGGGCGGCAGCTGTGTGGTGCCTTTCCGAGCTGGAGACTGGGAATGCCGCAATGAGGCTTGCGGTTATCACAACCTCGCGAAGAACGTTTGCTGTCTTTGTTGCCGTGCCTGCAGAGCTGGTGCTACTGTTGTTGCCGGCCTTCTCGAGGCAGAGCTACCCACGACCCTAACACGGGGCCACCCTATCAGAAGGGTATTTCAGCCATACCTCCTTGCCGAAGGAAATCTCAACTATGTGTGGCAGCGTCTCGACCTACTAGAACAGGTCACACAACCTTTCCTATCACCATAAACCCCCTTCCTTTCACCATGAATTCCCTAGCACTTATGAACCCTCCTCAGCTATATCTAGCAGTGTTGGGGAACACGCCCCAAGAGTTTCGGAACTGCCCACCGGCGGCGAGAAAATCTGCTATAAGTGCCAACTACGTATAACAGCGTCGGGAACTGCCCTAAGGAATCCACCGGCGGCGAGAAGATCTGCCACAAGTGCCAACATCCTGGGCACATTCAAGCACGACCGACTAGAACAAGGTACACAACCCATCTTATCACTATAAAGCCTTTCTAGGCCCAGCTACCCTCGCTGTAGGCCTCAGAGTATCCTTTCTCTCGCAAGCCTCTGGGTATATCCGTCAGTCATGGGAACCTTGGCGTTGTCAGAGGCCTACTCAGGGAATACAGAGCCAATAGCATTGCTTTTCCGAGATCCCCGGCCGATATACGTCCCAGGCTAGTTTTCTCGCCATGAATACTCCTACCACCTTTAAAGATTCAAAGACAGACCCGGCGGTAGTCCTCCACCGCAACCGGAAACGAAGGAGTTTCGCTCAAAGCGTGACACTGACATACCAGAAGGATGGCGCGACAACTTCCAGTTCCAGTTCGACACAGCAACAAATTTAAGGAGTCACAATGCTTGATACAACCCTTTTATTACACATTCACTACAACTTCATCAAGTTCTTCCCCAATAGGCCCTTGCCACGAATTGGGCCCCGGTCCAAGCGTCACATGAGCTTCAATGAGGAAGCGGGTGTGAACGAAGGCTTCTCGGGACGGTTCGTGCTGGCGAGGTTTTCACCCAACATGCGACGGAACTGGAGAGGGTCCGACAGCCCCAACGTCGGGTACGGCCCGAAGCCAAGCCCCAACTCACCCGCCGCCTTAGACCCAGTCATGACCTTGGCGGGGCTTCCCATGTGCAGGCAAATATTCGCAGAAGCCACTGCGGAGGGCGTCACGCAATGAGAGGTCTTCATACAGCCTGTCTACAAGGATGAGGATGAAGATTCCGTTTCTGGCCTGGTTGCAGTGCTGAAATGCCTGCAGAGAGCGAGATGTACAGCCATCTGAAGGAGCACAATGCTCAACCTCCTCTCACCCTCAAACCCTCCTCACCAACCTGAAGCAGGGTCTTGGAACTTGCGGTAATATGTTCCAGGACCCCAACTCCTCATATTCAGTTTCCTATCACCATCGCCAAGAAAGACCCGGCACGATTACAAGGAACACAATTTAGCATATTGGGGGACGGAACAGGACGTTGGGGCAGCAAAGATGGACATGGAAATGTACCACGCTCATATAACCTTCGCAATGGACTGGCCGGCGTCTCTAGCCAATTAAAGCTGCCCTCGGCCTCTTGGATGTCGGCGGGACAGAACCAAGGGCATCAATGTGGCGGACGAGGATGGCAGGAGCTAAAGGTCTCGTCGTGATCGCATACTGGCGTTAAGGGGGTACTACAAGGCACGCAATAACGTCGCCAAGACTGGTCTCTCCGAAGGCGAGGACGTGAGCGAGGAGATGAAAGAGACCAACGAGAAAGAGGCTGAGACGTACGGTCAACGACGAAGAGATGATGGGTGCAGAACCATGAACTCCCGAGCCCTGTCGGGGAGGATTCTTGTGTATCTCGGAGAACCCTTGGCTCAGACACCATGAGGTCCAGAACTGGATCATCTACCCCGCTGCTGGAATGATAGCTATGGTTGTCCAGGCCAGCTGTGATTTTGTAAAAGGGGAGGAAGGAAGACTAGCTCACTACTACCATTGCCGACTCAGGCAGGCACTGGATTTCTTGCGGGTGTCTTCGGGGATGCCTATGTAGGAAACACACATGGACCACAAGACTCCCGGCTTGATTTGTCTGTTAAGGATACAGGAGAGGTGGTTTGCGAGGGGTTGCAGAGGACGATGGTCCCTAATCGTACAGAGGCGCAGATATCATGCCTGAGGCATATATGTACCAGTTTGATCGCCTCATCTTCACGATGAGGTTATCAACCATATGCGAAACCTATCGAAGATAGTTTGCGATAAATTCAAGGGGAAGTTTCCTCCTGCCGCCATTGTCTCCTATCGACAATCTGTTGCCTTTCCTATCGCCACAAAATGGACGAATGTAAGACACTTTACCTCAGTCCTGAACGTCTTCCTCTCCTTTACGAAGCTGAACCTGACCGGCGTACACTGGGATATTCTAGGATACCAACTCCTCGGGACTAAGGCGCCACCCCGTCAGAGGACTTGGGAGTGGGGGCGCGATACCGCTGCAGGTCACAAGCCAAACCGGAGGTCCTGCAGTCCCGCACCATATCTTCCGGTGCGGCAGCGGAGATTTGGGGGTTAAAGCCAAGGTCCTTCCAAGAAGAGTAACGAGACTGATCTTGATGTCACGGTTTTCGAGCCTGTGGTAGAACCAACGGAACGTGGACAGAAGATCCTTACCACGCGTCGTGCTCTGGGGGTCCTGGCATCAATGTATCCGACGTTATGGAGGATGAACTCATGGTCTCCCCGATCACGTCATTACTCCTGCTTATCGTCATTCTCATCCAGGCTCACCGAGGAGTTCGAGCACAACTCCCCCGGACGACAGGCGCGACTAGAATCACGGAGCCTATCGAAGCACTGAAGGCCGTGGTGAGAATCGTGGAGGTCGCGGTGATTACAGGAGCAGACAACAAGATGGACTTGGGGCCCGAGGTTGTGGCCGATGGTGCGAGGCGAGGCTCGTTAGCTCTGACTGTTTCTTTGCTCGTACTCGCAAGTAGGGATTTGGTGCGTTGGGCCAGGAGTGACGGGGCTATTGTCGAACAATGAGTTACTATCAATAGAAAATGGGAACAACCTCCTTTCACCGATTGGCAAAAGCGACCCAAAGTCCATACCAGCACCTGCCTCCCGTCCATGCAGAACAGTCACCCGAAATAGTGCAACACATCCCATCACATCGCTTGCCTTCTTGAGAAGGAGATAACTGAACGCAAACATAGATGTTGTCACACCGGTCGATCGCCTAATGTTGCACGTCCGACCAACTCGAGACTCACCAATGGCCTTGATACCTTGCCATGCGTGGTCTCGAGCGAGTACTCAAAATCTTTCCTTGGATATCCCCAAATAGCTCTGGCAGTCGTGACACCCTGTATCTGAGTGACTTTCATTCCTAGACTCTTTGATCTCCCCCGGAAAGCCCGAGTTGATGTTTATCAAGATCCGTGCCGGCCGTTTGGAAGCTTGCAGCATCCAGGATTACATTGACAGGCAAAGCTTACTTGGTTTGACCTGAGGAAGGCAGGAGCCCGAGAGTACCAGGGGTCTCCTGAAGTATGCATTGTCGGATACTATCGCAGCAGCTGAACCAAGTCGCGTGGTTTTGATCACCCGACCTAAAGCTTAGACACCTGCCCTTGGGGTTGCTAGATTTTGTTGACATTAGGACTTCGGTCCTAGTTCTTCACATAAGTTCAAAAATCCATACGGACTCCACTGGTATCAGCAATACCACTCGTTTCACTTTTCTTGGACGAGGAATGGCGCCCGTGCTCCAGGACAAACCCTCAAGTCGGGTTATCCAACCCAGTTCTAGCTTTGGGTACGATTAGACATTTAAGGTACACATGCATCTGAGGATGTATTATGTGGATTCAATACCCTGGTTATACCGGTACCCTGGCGCAGAATAAGATCCAGAGTGGACTCGGAGTTTGCTTGGGCCGGGATGGCCCTGAACTACCCGATCTTGTCAGACCGTTTGCCCTGATGTGCAAGCTTCGCTAGACCAGACCAAAACATGGGAATCGGCCACTTACCTCGAGGCGGAGATTTCCGTTATATCGCTCTATCGAGCTAATCGCCAACACCTATAAAGAGCATTGAGCTCTCCCAGCGGCATCACAAGATTTGACAGTCGGGGGGATGTATCACAACTTCTCATTGAGGACAGATATTCTTCGAAGATGATAACCAACAGAGCCACCACCAAATACCTATTGGTCGCTATTATTGTGGCCTTTGGCTTCGCGATTCCTTTACAAGAACGCGAGGATAGTTCCAACAACAGGGCGCCTCCGCCACATATCTCCCTCTCCTCGACAAGTGCGTGTGGGTCTGTCGTACCCTTACAAGAGCGTCAGGACATTTCCGCTCACAGGGCGCCTCCGCCGAGTATTACCTATGTTACTCGCTCCTACTACACAATACGTAGCGCGGTCGCTTCCGAGACATTGCCCTGTCGTCCAAATGGACTCACCTCCCTGGATGATGCAGAGAAGGCTGCGGACGGCACCCTTCTGAGTGACCGGGCGCTTCATGAACCACCCCCTGACGGAGAGTTCACGGTCCTTGAAGAGAACGATGGTATGTTGCTCGCAGGGGGGGAAGAGGCAGAGCGTGTTCAGTTTCGACTAGAAAACCCCACTACTCTAGGGGCGGCAGAGCAATTCACCGTGGCAGTGAGTCATGTACAAGAAACCGCCGAACCAGCTCCAGCTAGTTATGCCTCTGTTGCTGTGACCATGGCCGAGAGGATGGTACTTGCAACAACCGTTACCGTATGGGTAGAACCTCCGACAGAGACGACGATAGCATTCTCGCCAGACGCGACAACACTACAGCCGGCGCCACCCCCTCTACCGTCATCAAGTTCCTCACGTATTGCAGGAGCAACAGTAACAGTAACAACCAAAACGGATACAACAATTACAACTTTAATAATACATACAATGACGGTACCACCAGGCGGGACAGCCGCCACCGAAACATCGGCCCTACCACCGCACTCATCGGCTCCGCCCCCTCCGCCGCCGCCACCACCACCATCGTCTACCCAGTGGACGGCGAGCTCGACCCGGACCTTCGGGCACATATCGATCACCGCCGCGCGGACAATCACGATTGGCAGCAGTAGGACGAGACGGCGCACCACGACGACTCCGATGAATGTTGCCCGCACGGAGCTCGCTAGTGTTTCATGTGGAGAGGCGTATCTGTACTAAGCACCCGGGCCACTACTGAGAAAGTGAGGAGTGGTTACGCGCTGTTAGGCGGTCGACCGAGTCTCGATCTGCATTGCATATTGCTATGGAGGAAGAAAGGGGCTTCAAAGGGGGCCATGCCGGGCGGCTGGACGGGCGGGACGGATGTTACGAGTGCTTTCAATTATTGTCTAGCTTTCCGATGCTACTGCTTTCTTCTTTCACGTCCCTGTCTCTGGACGCAGGGAATAAACGCCTACAGGCTCCTATAGCGGTAATGATGTCCTCGGTATTAGCTAGTAACAAGCCAGAGTTCTACCCTTCCTATGGTTTGTCGTGGCGAGCAAGAGAGCAGCGCATACTAATTTGAAGCGAGGACGCTCCAAGTTTCAGAAAAAATCAAAATCGGGAGTCATTAGATCCTATAGTCTTGAAATTAATTGATACCTCCATTTAGGGGTAAGCTGGTTACACACATCTGTCTTTAACCAGAGTTTTCGTTCAGCGACAGGAAATGTGCCCCTTAATCTTCCTTTCGATCTGCTAACAGCTGGCGAGGTCACCGGCAGCTGCAGTTCAAATTTAGCTCTGGAACATCTGGACCCCACAGCTGACCCCCTTTTCTCCATAAAAATCTGGAGTTGCTCATAATAGATTCTCAACGAACTGATAAGAGATGGACGAAAAGGGGCTATTTTATATGTAAATTTTGGTCATCAACACCTTCGACGGGACGTTCAGGCTAACTTTCTGCCAGCTACATAAATTGAGTCATCGGCTTACTTTCCGCGCAGCCCCCTTGTTCCGCTATCATGGTTGGTACTACAGTAACTCAGTAGGACAAAGCGGAGGTCGGAAATAGTCTGTCACTATTCCGAAGTGATATTATCAGCCGATGCTATATGTACCTAGTTAGGCAATGCCAGCTTAATGGTCATCTCCATAAGGCCTTCCGGAACCCGTACCCGCGGCCAACGGCCACCTGACGCGTTTGGCCCCAACCTGATGCCCGCGAACATCGATGCTGACTCATTCCCTGTGGATTAGATAGGCACAGCATCTCACGAATTTCAAGTGTCTGGAGTAATAACTCAGTTCGTTAACAAGAAGCGAGTAGAACACCCAGTTGACATCTTGGTTCCGTAGGGCCTAAGTCGGTTCCAATGGGTCCGAAGCCCAGGAGTCAGGCCGGTGAGGGTAGTACATAATTGGGCCAGGGAGAATTGAACCACACAGCGATTGTCCTCTTACCGATATAGTAAGGACAGATACACCGTACGGATGGAAAGATTACTCGTTCTCGCAGTGGGGAGCGGATTATGGCTAGTTAAGGCTGCTCTCTTCGTCGTGCCACCGAAGGCGGGCTAGGCATTGCACCTTCGAAAAGGATAGCAAAGTCTCGACGAGCGGTCGAAGAGCTCGACCATTCTTCGTCTATAGCACCAGATCCCGTACCTAAGTGTACAATCCTGGTTAGACGGGGGCTTAGCCCATTCAACAGGAGAGCCTGCGCAGTTAGATTGACGAGAGAAGTACTAGCGTTAGACTTGCTTGAAGGGGTGAGGATTGCCTTGGTCTTCTCCGGTATTGAAGGCCTCTAGTCGCTGTTGGTAACAGGGTTCGAGGAGGAGGCGCTTACACCGGCATGTCCGAGTGGTATGAAGCGCCTAAGAGCAGGTCGTATTGGTTGTGGGGAGGGTCGGAGCGAGGGTTTATCTCTCTTGGCTATGAGACTCATAGCTCAGTTTGCATTTGGACTCCCTTAATGAATACGCGCATCGCTCGATGTCAGACCTTGAATGCCGAAAAATGTGAGACCCCACACTATGGCAGGACGCTATCAGGTCTCATACTGGAATATGCTAGGAAACTCGATTTGACAGGGCCGGCCGTTCCGGCCCTGCCCTCAGGGAAGCACTCGTGCCGAGTGACCTCGGCATGGATAACCTATGTCGATTGGATATTAGTATTTGATGTCACCTGGGGCAAAGTTACAAGGATGGTCATCTCTCGTTACACAATACTTTCTGCCTTCGGTTGACCCGGAGCATCTTCCGCGCAGTTAAGGTACGATAGTTGCCCAGGGTAGGCATTGGCATCCAGGCCATCGCGGGACGATAACCCACCATAGCAGTTAGGAAGTGTCCGTCGCAAGGCACCAGTGTTGGATCTTCCTCACATAGCCCACATGTTTTGAGCCTCTTACTCTACAGAGGCACGGCTGCCTGAACAGACAGGCGGCGTACGGTCTCCAGTCAGGCCGCTCGGCCACTTGAGGCCTTGCCTGTCTAGACGACCCGAGGTGGTGGACCTGGCCGTGTGCGTCGTTGGGCGAGGGTGTCCACGCCAGCATGTCGAGCTTCGGTGTTTGGGGTTGTAACTGCTACGTGCATAACGCGGCTCTGTTAATCTGTGACGGAGATGATACCCTAGGAGAATATTCTGGGCAAGCAAATGGAGGTGAACGGTTACCTAAGCATTTGATTTACCGACATGTATCTTCTCTGGGCTTCACGAGAGGCAGGCCTTCGCAAAGCGACCGGCTTGGTAACTGCGCCTGACCCGGGCTGTTCTCACCAAGAAAGAAACTTGAGGTATGTCGTCAATGATCCAGCGGCCACAGAGGGTCGCAGCGGTCTAGCCTATCCCAAAACTGCGGCCGTTGCCAGTAAAAGAGAATGTCATGCCGTCTATCTCCTGACGTAAGTTAAGGGCGCAGTTGATCCAACAAGGACGCACAACTTAAAGCAAACCCCAGTTATGAAAGTCCCGCTAGGAGGCCAACAAGAGGGGCATTAATATAGCGAATTGTTCCCTAATTGGGCGCGCAGCCGAGTGATGCGACCCTGGAGCATGGCGCAGCGGACGCTTTAGCGATCATTAGACGCGACTGCGAATCGATCGTTGACCAATCCTTCAAGGCGGATTTTCGTTATGGCATGCGATATCGTCGCTAATCGGCAGTCGCACCTATGCCGGAGCAGAACAGATGGACCGTTGGGGAGCCGAACACATCACACCCGTGGCAAGCTGTAATCTATTTGACCATACGGATTAAGAATTTACGTCTACTGAGTTACGCCGGTCGGATGCAGCACGCGATGCGGAATACAGTTCTATTCAGACGGTCGTCTTGCCCTCACTCGTGCAAGAGAGAAAGGTGACATCGAGAATCCGTAGACGTTGCAGGGAGAAAGTACCAACCGTTCGTTATAAGGTCTTATACGCCATCCCTACCAACCGCGATAGGGGCAATCCACCATCTCCGAGCATCTGGCCAATCAAAATGCGTCGCTTCAGTCGGATTGTGACGTGGGGATTCGCATGCAGAAAGAAGGAAACGGAAAAATACTGGACGTTGCTGCATGGGAGGCATTGCAAGCCTTCCTTCGCCTTACGCCGTAGTCAAGCGTCACCTGTGAAACTATCAGGACCAACGCGGAATTCTTACGCAATACGTGTTTCGTCTATGAATACTACCTGTGAGTAGATCACTAATTTACGGCCGTGATCTCTGTCCGGAGAGGGCATGGCATGGAGAAAAGCCCCTTGCAGCCCTGGATCGTCGGTAAGACGGGGTCGGCGTTGACAAATTTGGTACATATAAGTCTGCCTGTTTTGGTGATTCTGTTGGCCGTTGAAGAGCCTAGAGTAAGCAAATTGGCAGGCAGCCGGTAGCGGGTTCAGCTGGTCTGGGCCGGAAACGTCAGTATGCATGCCGTCTTTGATCCTGTAATTACCTTACTCGGCCTCAGCTGTTCATCGGCAGGATCAGTCAGTTCATTGAAAAGGTCGATGGAGATTATAAGGCACTGAACGTGTTACACATATTATTTTAAGCGAGGCTCCATCGGCAATTGTACAACGATGGATTCGCGGGTGATTCCTTCGAGCCGCAGATCCGGTCTCATTGGTCGCTGTAAGCGCCCCCCCGCCGTCCCCTGTAAGCTGTCACTGACAGACCCTTGGTCTGTGGCTTACGCAGGAATCGGCCCCCCAACTTGTAGGGCAGTAAGTACAGTCAGTATTCGGAGCTCTTGACGGGATATTACTCTTCACATTCGGACTTCGTACATGCATGCAAGTTGCTTGTCAGCCACACCCAAGCCTAAACCATGGTGCCTGCTTGGGTAGTCCCCGTTCATGCGAGGAACTTCTCCAAACTCCCCCACTTCTACCCATACGCAACCCCTACATGCGCCTACATATTTGCATCGCCAAACATCTTTTGTTGGAATCGCATCTCAACATTGAATGTCTCATCTTACGACATGCTCCAATGAAATACAGCCATAAGCACCTTACTTTAGAAAATTTTATTTCTCCACCATCCGTCCCGCCTAGCCAGTAGATCGCAAGTAGATATAGCCCCTTTCTCATGTCCACCACATGGCCTCTACGATCTTCCGGCCCCCACTGGCTTATCTAGCAACCACCCCAGTCTTTATGTTACCTGCAATAGGCAGAGCCAGGGAGACAATACCATTGCTCATCGTTACGAATGGAGAGGCCACATCTAGCAAATTCTCGGTATCATTGCTGGCAAGGCGGGACGGGCGTCTGTTGCGCCCCTTTAGATGCCTCCTGCCGCATGCTCTTTCAGTGCCTAATTCTACTTGGACAATAACCGAAGCATACGCAAGACAATACTTCCCTTTAACGTCTTTGGCATATTGTATGTCTCCTCATACGTCTGTCTATCGGCGATCAATCAGCCCTATCGTTGAATTAACCGAGGCGGCGGATGCGGCGTACAGACGGCCCGCACCTTCCTCTGTCCCGCTGACATGGGGTATCAATGAGTAGAGCACCATGTTACTAAAATTCCCACTGCGCTAGGCAACGGACCGGTGTTAATCATCTTGCTTTGCTATTTCCGTCTAGGTGGCGAAGCTGGGCCACAGGTTTCCCTTGGTTAGCTGCCGGTGATGGGTTCCCTCAAGTCGAATGAGGCAACATGCCGAGAATAGGTCACAATAAGGGGATATGGCTTATTTGACATATGCAATCTCGCTTCAGCACTTGGAATGCGTCGCCGCGAACTAACCGGTGCGCGCGCGGTGTGTGAGGACCAACACGTAGTCATTGACAGTTCCGCAAGCTATCACACGTACCAGCCGCAATGAATAGTGCCGCATCCAGGCCTCACTCGACCCTTTCTGTCGTATGTTACTTTCATGCCGAGCGTTTATAGCCCAATCCCATTCTCTTGACCTTCTCGACCGAGCAGGAACATCCGCCTGGGATTAGATCGACGCACTGCTACCGGATGCGTCACAAGTTGGTTGATCATGGCTCCCCATTCTTTCACCTCCTCGCAGCACCGTAGTACCAGGCTTGGACCCGCGGAATATCGCCATCCTGATCCTATACTGACTGGCTGATTCTGGTGCGAGCTCCTAGGAGGAGGTACTTAGTGGAACCCCCACACTTCGGCTCTTTCCTAATCCTGCTAGGTGGAATCCAGAGAGTGGACAAGAATGGTCGATAGGATCCAGCCGTAGGGCTGATGCAGTGCCCCAAGCTTTACCGAACTGGACAAAGCCTATATGTAAGGTCAGATGTAAGGCAACAGTTTCAATCTACTACCAAATCATCTCAGGGTCTATAAAACCTGCCTCCCCTTCGAATAGACCAAGCAGTCTCGTTCAGCATCCATCCTCTTCAGCATTCCATGATCAAAATCCCCGCAGCATCACACTCCTTCACAGTCTAGTTATATCGCACTCAACCAAATTCAAGGGAGCTTATCGTTCTTGGTGAGCACCCGGAGCAGCTATCACCAACCATTCTAGGTAGGCCACATCGAGCAGGTCAGTCGACCGGTCGACTCCTCGACAAGGTTCTTACTCAAGCTAACCCCTGACGTAGATCACTGTTTCCCTGGACCGCCACCATCGAATTGCCACGGAGGCAACTAGGAGCCCCTTGATCCTTACACCACAACAGACCTCACCAAGGGACTCGATCAATATCGCGAAGATCCAATCGAGTCGACTCTCAACAGAACCGTATCTCAAGCGTAGGAACCTAGATACTCAAATCCAAGTCGATTCGGCTCTCAGTTTCCCTTACGAGCTGAAGCATATCCATCCCTCTCGCCGATTAGATCTCTAAGAGGGAATAACGACGTCAAAATGCCTGACACTGGAAGCGATCAGCCTGCACCCGACACTGGATCCGGCCAGGGCGGTTCCGGCGAGACTGAGACCTCTTATGGCAGAGGCAGAAGCCGAAGCGGCTACAATTAAAGAATCCAAGAGGGGAAAAGGGTTACGGCGCTGGGCGTTGGAGGATCTCTGTGTGGGCTTGTCTTTTGTTTTCGCTTCACGACGCTCCCTGAACCACCCCCTTTTTACAAGCCCATGTGGGGCCTCCATTAGAATGTCTTGCTATATCACGGGGCGAACATGGTACACGGGATCGGTTTTGTACTAGAATTGGGTATTCAGACGCTGGCATCAAGCCGCTGATTGGCTTATATGGAAGTGGCGTGTAGGATTGTCTATCAAAAAGATCCAGTCCATTACATTGAGCACTGAACAAAGCCTTGACCTTTCCGGGAATGTGTCATAACCACGAACCCCTAGCCACCCTGTGCTATAAAGCTCGCTTAAGTTAGTCATCCCGGTGCATGCACGACATGTGCAACAGTGCAACCCAATGTATCCCAGGGCCATCGACGTTGAAGCTATTCTGGGTTATATAATCCACTATGCTCCTCCGAGGGATTCGGGAAGGGCTTACTAAGGTGTTACATGGGGGAGGTTTTAGGCGGGGCCCCATCCCGGCCGAGTCGGGCATTAGAACTATCTTGAAGAGGGCCCAGCGAGCCGAAGGAAGTGGCTAAGCGGAAGCCAGCCGAAAGGGCCGCCTAGACGAGCCGAACCTGTAAACGCGTCCAGTGATTCTTTCTGTTTCCTCAGCAAGGAAGCGAGTACACTCGTAAAGCCCCGAGTCCCGTCGGCGATCCACTTCCTCACCTACGTAGAGTCAAGTTTGCTCTGGCGGAGCCGTCGTGGCGCGGGAGAATTCAACGGTGACATACATACGCTACCCATCCTGCCCGCCAGCCCAGCAGCCGCATGGGCCACCGATGGGCCGATAAGTGAGGCTAGACAGGGGCGGGAGCTAATTTTGGTAAGGGGCTAGGCGTTTTTAAGCTCGTCTTCTTCAACGGAAGGCCTCCGTCTCTTGCCCCACGGCCCACGATGGATCGCGCTTATTACATGGGATCTGGGGAAATCTTCGACTGGGCCGAGATGACTGACGGGATAGTTCGATCCAACCCCTGCACGCAAGCGATGGACCCCAGTGTCGTCTCTAGGTAATGTCACGACAGATCGCGGCGAGAAACGGTCTGCCTTGGCGGCCGAGAAGGAATTAATCCTGGCATCTTCACTGTTCGTTCTCCGGCTCCACACGGACGGCAACGGCGGCGGTATCAGGGACCTAACCCATTACAGGTGGGGGAAGCCGCCTAAGCCGTTATTATGCACACAGATACTTGATAGTTGTTCACAAATAGAACCGACATCCGCCGACATCGCGCCATCGCGCCATGCTTCCCAATCGGGCTTCGAAAGACGACGATGGTATTCCTTTCTCGCAAGCGCGCCATATCGCGACTGCCTCGATCGGCAAGTCCCGCGGTGCGATGTAGTTGCAGTTGCGGTCCCCTCCTGTGCGCTTGATGGACCGGGACCGACAGACACCACTACCACCATCTCGCGCCTAATTATTCCCGGATTCCCCACTGCCTCTCCTGACGGGGGGGTTTGCGGCTTCCGCATTGGGATCGTGGCGTTTCCGGATCCGGCCAAAGCTGGTTTCCAGGCACGGTTGCCCATGATCGCTTCATCAAGGTGCCATTGTGCCTTACATATGTAGCTTAGAGGTAGGTGCCAGAAGAATCCGTAGTATGCGCAAAGCCGTAAATAGGTCGGCTTACTACACACATGACTCACATACCCGGCCCTACCGACCACAAGGCAAGTTAATTTGTTCATAGAAGGGGCAGGATTAAGTGTTGGGTAGGTTGGGGTTCTGTACCCGCGACCTGGTCCGCGCGGGCGGAGTCGTGGCAGTGCCGCTGAACTGCAAGGGAGAGGTTCGTTTGAGTGGTCTTTGCGTAAAAGGGGGCTGACCACAAAGTGGCTCGTGCTGCATAACCCCTGGCACGAAAGGTTCGGCTGCCGGATCCCCACAATGATCCCACGGCCTTGGTTGCTGGGAATTGGTAATTGCATACTGCAGGGTTAGTGAATTGAAGGGTGGCCTATGCGCTCAGTTTATTCCATCGGATCAGATCTCATCTCCATCTCATCCGTGACAGCTGTGGCTAAGGCGTGGTGGCTTGACGGCCCTCATGTGGCACCTCGCCGTAACCCCTGAAACCACACCGACAGGGATAAGCACATCGGTCATGTCCTGGGGATTCTACTGAAGCGGGCTTTTCAATCATATTATTTGCAAGCCTTGCCGAGACTGTACTGACTGAGGTCATATCTTGCTTGGCCATGCCAAATTCCGAGACTGTCCTTCTCAATCGAAGAAGTCACGAGCATGGTGATGCCTGACCGCAGGGTTCGGACTGAAAGAACAGCTAGGTTCATTCCTATTTTCACCGAACTTATAGTAAAGTCATTCTAGGTAGCTTTCCCGTTTGGTACCGACCTACCTAGCTTTCTGGTGCACAGTGTCGGGCCGAGGTCGAACCAGCAGTCAATCCCCAAAGCGTGATGCTCTTGGTTGCTATCTAGCATGTGTATCAAATAAGCTTTCGTGCGCGAGAGAGTTCCTGCCAGAATACCGAATGTAATATACTGTCGTCGCGGACCATATTCTTCCTAGATATGGCAGCATTTTTCAAGTGCTGTTCCTGAAGTGTATATCGATGAATTAGTCACCAGGCCTCCATGATGCCTTCCCGCCCACGAATCCAACCGTTCGTGGAGCGGGAAGGGTTCCTGATCAAGGACATGAGTATGACAGCCGTTAGCTTTGCTGAAGAGTGCATCGCTCGAATTTATTATGTCGTCTCTTTGTTCAGAACCCTTCAGCTCAATACCGTGGCTACCCTCCGTTTTCCTAAGGAGGGATGTAAAGACTGATGTACCTGACGATTGAAGGGGGTTAAGCCGTACCATAATGGTAAAAAAAGCTATCATGGACGACGAAAATGGGAACTTTCCTCATGGTTGGCGTGCTGCCTCGGGCTACGGGTGTGCGGAGTATGGGTCATGCCCATTGACCTTCTTTCCCCCTCCAGTCGCGCGCGATGAGCGTAAGAGGTCTCAAGATCCTATCCTGATCGACCACTACGCCTATCTTCTTTTTAATCCATGGAATTAAACGATCCAGAGGCTCTGGGGAAGTTGTAAGAGGCATGGACCGACGCTAACCTTGGTTTTATGGACGCATGGAGGGTTCCTGCTATGGTCTAGGCCATCCTCGACATATCAATACCCCCACTCCAAGTCCCCTCCTCGCTTTCATTAGAGTGGTACCGTAACGTCTACCTCACGATGGTTATAACTACCGTAACGTAACGTTACGTTGTAAACCCCCCCTCCCCCGTAGACCTGCGCTTGCGCTGACAGCCCAACCCCTTTTCGAATAATGCCTCAGGGTCGCGTCAGAGGGCACGCAAGTAACCGGTCCTCTGATACCCCTTGTAGGATGTCGTCAGGAGTTGTAACCCCAGAATATTTGACTCCCTTAGAGTAGTCCGCAGAGCAGAGAGTGGGGTGGGTGGTAGTCTATACGACAAGCACCGCTGTCGCAAGATCACGCATAGTGTCACCGGGCAACGCCATGCAACCAGATGCATATAGAGATGCCTCTCAAGGCTGCTCTAACCTGGGCTCTCGTCCACCCTGCCTAAAGGAAAAGGGTTAAGTAACGGCACCCGGTCGAATTAGGGCCAACTACGTCTTGGGAGTCGCCGAAGACACAGGACGACATACATGGGCGAGCAAGCAGCGCCGAGAAACGATCAGTTACGATTCGCTTATTGCCTCACTCCAGGTGATGACCATTCGAAATCGAGATGAGAAGTCCTCGAAGGATGCGCGGTAAATACCTGTCATGTGTGTAGGACGTTGGCACAGCTCGCCAACACCGGCGTGTGCGGCAGGAAGAGCTGCAATATACGGGCGACAGCGTTGCTATCACAGGCATCTCCTAATTACTTCTCGAAAACCACGATGGGTCAATATCCGCAGGCGGGGAGTGCAGGCATCTGAAGTCTGTCTTGCCCCTTTCAGGGAACAGTGATACAGGACTCCGTGCTGAAGCATCAGGGACCATAAATCCTCGACGCAAGCTTTACACTTACTACAGGGCCCAGATGCTATTGAGTTGGGCATATCATCGCATGGGAACATGTAGCGAATCAGCGTTTGCGATAGTAACTACCTCCATGGACATCGAGTTAGTTGTACCAGACGAAACCGCCTCTGCCCCTTAACTGATATGGGCAGCAATACGCCCCAAAGCTTGAATAGGCCTGGCAGTTATTGAAGTGCGGCCTGTACGCGGCCGCCATATTGTCTAATATTGTGACGAAAGTCTTTATTCGACGTTGGATATATGTCCCCTGCAACATGACAGCCGACTGGGACAAGGACCGAACCCTCGCCCCAGACTACCAACACACCCTGCCAATTTGGCTTCTCGTCTCGTTAACGGTCGGCGAGCGTAACAAACCATTAACGATGCGGCGGCGGGAGCTCTATGTGCAGTATAGCTGACATAGTTGCAGTTATCTATTGTAGGCAACGCTTCCTAGGCAAGGGGAATCGTCACCACCATATGACCTAGTACAGACGGGATGGTCCACTGTATATTTGAGTATCATAATACTAGAGGGGTGCATGTTATCCAATCACTACGTCATATGGTCGGTGGATGACCGGATACCCAATACTGCGTTATGGCAATAGAAGTGAATGGCGAAGACGGTTCGTGGGGAGATTCATTCAGTAAAGGAGCGATGCTTTTCTTTCTTCCAAACGATAACCATAGAATACATAACTATTTCAGCCCATGTCGATGGCCATGGGTCAGACCAAGCACTCAATAACCATGTATAGGCACCTAGCGTCAGTCACTGCATTCTCGGCCTTGACTAGACCTACTGTCCGACCTCCTAGAGCTCGCACCACGTCGCAAAGAAAATTCTAACACCAAGAAAGGAAACAAGACACGAAACGACAGGGGAGGGGGCATTAAGCAGAGACAGAGAAGGTCCATCTCAAACTCTTCATACCACGAGATCATATATATTGCACCCGAATCAGCGTCACACAAGCTGAGCATCCCCGTAGGCGTCAAAAAGGCCTGCGACAGCGTTGACGACGGGCTCCGCCTGGCGGAGGGACAGTGCGTGTGGCAGGCGGCGCAGTGGGAGGCGTAGTAGCGGCGCAGCTTGCGGCACCTGCAGACCCAGACCCGGCGGCCGTCCGTGGCGACGACAGAGTCACCGGGGTGGTGGATGCTGGCGCCGACGCCGCAGGGGATGCAGAAGCGGCGCATGTTGACGGGCAGGCGGCCGGGGAGATCGCGGGCGCCGACGAACTGCGACGGCGGTAGCACGCGGATGCAGTTGAGGTAGCAGCCGAAGTTCATCTGCTCGTCGCCTGCTGGCCTTTGGTGGTGGTGGGGCCGGCGCTGGTGGTTCCTGGGCTCCCCACTTCCTCGCCTGTTCGCGGATGGTGACGACGACTGGTGTTGCCGGAAGTGCTTCTAGACATGCAGCACGAACAAGACCATGGTCACGTACGGCGCGAGTTGAGGGTCGATCTTCCTCCGTAGGCGGCGATTGACCCGGCACAACGCGAGCTGAGCGTCTCGTAGGGAAGATGCCGGCTGATGTTGTCCAAGTCATTTTGGGGCAGATCGTCAAGTCGCACGGGTCTTTGCTCCTGTGCTAAATTCAAGAGGTACTTCCGCTGTGTTGACGGAGAGAGTGTCTAAAAGAAGTACACCAGATCCTCTGTAGGGCTTTCGTGGGCCTCGGTCTCAGAGTGTACCTGCTTTGGCGGATGGTGCTTGGTGCGGCGATGTTCTGTATGTCGATCACGCGATATATTACTGTTATCTAAGGCGTTTGTGCTTTGTCGACGCCTGGTGATAGCCCTTGTAGCAGTCAGTGTACTGAAGAATATGGGGCTAAGGATGTTTATCAAAATAAGGAGGGCACCGCCACCGAACTCTGGAAATCGAGTTGGCTATGCTTATAGTTTCGGTGAATCTTAGGGAGACATGTCAGCCATATACTTGAAAGAGTGTATCATCTTCAAGTGGCGGGTTGCATCGTGATTGCCTGCATCAAGCCCAAGGGGGCAATGCTCGTTCGTGTTATAAGCTGGACTTCAAGCCTCGTCAAGGACAAAAAGAAACCTTGCCCAGTTTGCTTGGTCGAGATAGAAGACCTGTTATATGCTGGCAACCCTTATTCCTGCGCCAGTGAATCGAGTAGCGGGACGGGAAGTCAGAGTGAACCAACTTCTGTGTGTGCCGTGCCGTTTCGTATGCCTTCAAAGTCAGGATGGTGGGAGCTGGCCCGCCTCAACAGACCGTTCGTACGATACGCTTGCCCGTTCTGATACGCCGTCACCAATGTCCTACATGCCGTCACAACGCCGTCCCAGTCTACCGGGTCGTCCCAGCCGTATGAAGGAGATCAGACGAGCAAAACTGCAAGCATCTCTCTCAACGCAGCAGTCTCGTAGCAGGCGCCGGGAAACAGGTAATTGCAACGGTATCCATGTGCTTTGTAGCAGCAGACAAGACCGCAGACGGGATGAATATTGGGAGGCGACGGTACCCAGCAAGCTGGAGAGCGAGTATTTTCAAACCCTACCAGGCCAAATTCGTTGGAGAACCGAAGCAGTTGGTCTTGTGTGATTCGCTTTCTCTGGTCGCGACTGCCTGGACTCTGATATTCCAGGCTATGAATGATGTGCGGAGTACTTCTGTGGCTTCATCCGAATCAATGATCCATCACGAGGGATGAATCCTTTCCCGGTTTTTGGGAGGCCGTCAGAGCTCAGTGCATATGGACAAAGCCGGCTGTCAGGGCTCTGGGATTGCTTGGCTTCCTAGAGGGTAGGGGGTTCATTTCCTGCGAAACCTCGAAGCAGGCTTCATGGTCACATCTGGGTCATCTTTTAATCGAGAGTAATCTGGTACAGTGCTTACGCAGGCGTCAGTACCAGGTCACTAGTGTCGATCGTAGGCGCTTAAGCTTCTGAGGTGACAAAACTTCAATCAACACAAAGCCCAGCCGCACCAGAGATACTTTTCTGAGTTTCGAATACTTGACTGTCACCGCGGAAGGTGAGATTGTTTATCGCACTTCCAGCATCCTCACAAGTAGATGGAGCCGCGGTCGTCGTCTAGAGAGATATTCAACAAACTACAATCTGACTTATTGCTGCCACATTGTGATACGTGATATACAATTTGTCAATTACCAAAAAAGGTCGCCGCGTGTCGGCGGACGTCTGCGCGCATATCTCCAGGGTTGACAGGGCCCAGCCAGATCAACCCTATGGATATTGCATGGCGACATTGGGGGCTGCGTGTGGGTGAATGTCGGGGAGAAGGCAAAGTCTATCGCCTTAATAACTGGCTGGAGCGGTGCGTCGAGGTGGACAACGAACCAACAGCATAGAACCGTTGAGAAGGCGATCAATGAGTGGCTGACCAATTGCGAAGGAAGGCAGGGGGGCCTATTTATCCGATGGAGGCCGAAGCGGGACAGTCCAGGGCACGAAAGGAAGTTACGTTATTTGGGATTCCATCTGATTGGTCTGGTATCGACCGTTACAACGATTTCTGCTCCACTTTCCTCCTTGTTATCTTGATCCTGCACCGCCTCATCGAGTCTCTTCTTCTCCCTATGCACAGCGTTGTGCCTATAGTCGCGGCTTGATCGCTCTGGATTGTGGTGCAGATTCGGGTAGGACGTCATATGTGATCAAGTAACTGTCCTAAAGAGAGCCTGTCCCAACTAACCGGTCTCTGCGATGGCAGACGACCCTCAGAACGATGGTCGCCCAGGAGCCGCCGGCGCAGGCGAGACCTCGCCATTGTTGGGGTCCAGGACGCCGCCACGCCGTCCCTCACACAGGCCGACCCTTTCGGCGGCGTCGTTGGAATCTCTAACGAGCGTCCACGTGCCAAAGGTCCACAAGGGCAGCACCATCGTCGGCCTTCTGTGCATCATTGTCTTCGTGACCACATGTTCCAGCGGATTCGTCGACACCCCGCTGACGCGCATCATCGAGGATATCCTCTGTCGGCGCTACTACTCCTCCCATGGCCCTCATCCCCTAGGTGGTGACCAGATCGATGAGAAGCTCTGCAAGGAGAACATCATCCAGACGGATTTGCAGGACATCATGTCGACCATGACTATGCTCAGTTCCATCGCCGCATTCTTCGCCGCGTTTCCGTGGGGTCTCGCAGCCGACCGGTGGGTAAACCAGCTCCCGTTCAGCCCTCACAGTCCTTAATGAATCGCGAGCTGACAATGGTCAGGTTCGGACGCAAGCCCATTGTAGTTCTTGCTCTGCTAGGCCTTGTGGTCGGGTTATTCTTCCAGATGGTCGTGTTGCGCTTCCACGATGTTTTCCCTGTTCGGCTCATTTGGCTCTCATCGGCGTGTGCTGCCATCGGCGGAGGTAACGCAGTACTTAACGCTATTATCATGAGTATTATCGTGGATGCGACATCTGAACGAGGCAGGTCCGTATTGCCTTCGCCTTAGCATTACGACTGCAGTACCTACAGGAGCTAACGTTAACCAAAACCAGGGCTGTTGCATTCATGAGGATTCACGTCGCGAGTATAGGTGGCAGCCTCAGCTCACCAACCCTTGGCTCCTTGATGATGGGACGTACGGGGCCTTGGCCCTGTCTTTGGGTCGGCATTTCTCTCGTGGCTACCGGTGCCATCTCTTTCCTCTTCCTGCCCGAGACACTGCATCATAAACAGCAAGCGGAAGAAGCGCAAGAGGTGGAAACCGCAGGCATCAGGTCACGAATTACACATACACTCGACCAATTCAAGGAGTCATTATCGATCGTCAAATCGCCGTCCCTGGTTCTCCTCATACTGGTCATCTTCGGCGCGACGCCTGTAAATTACTCGGTTTTACAGTTCATGGCCCAGTTTATATCTAAGCGCTACGGCATCAAGCTATGGCAGACCGGTTATGTGCAAACGCTATATGGCGTCTCCCATGTCTTCCAAGCGTTCATCATACTGCCGTGGCTCTCCAGAGCCCTCCTGAGAAGCACCACACCCGCCAAGCTCCGTGCAAGCGACGAACGCCATCGGGACTTGTCACTGGCACGGTGGTCATTTGGAATCCTGGTCGTGGGCTCCCTCCTTCTTAGTTTGGCGGCTACACTGCCGGGCTTTGTCTTTGGGCTTATCGTTATGGCCCTTGGCTCGGCATACAGTAGTCTGGTGCGAAGCCTCATGAGCCTCTATGTGGATCCGGAACATACATCGCGCCTTTTCAGTCTGGTGGGAAGTAAGTTACCCTGCGACATCATGCCTTCATTCCATCGGGTGTCTTCCCGGCGATTTACCATTTTAATTGTCGCCGCTCGACTCTCGGGGATAACACATCATCTGTCAAGGCGTTTCTACTGCTGCCAAGGTTCAGGCTAACCACGAGGTCATAGTGGTCGAAGTACTCGGCGCCGCCTATGCCCAGCCGTTCCTCGCGCGACTCTTCAAGCTGGGCTTGAGACTCGGTGGCGGCTGGATCGGGCTCCCGTATTACGGTTTGTCGCTATTAATTGCGCTATCTATCGGTCTGCTACTCTTCGTGAAGCTCCCGAAGCATGCAGAGCATATCGTTTCCGAGCCTGAGGCCGCGGATCAGGAAAGCTGACCGTGGTGAGGGAAATAGAGTTGCGGGCGACTGGCCCAGGCAGTAAGCAATAACACGGTTTGGATATCTAATGGGATAAATATACAGTACAGTACATAGGCATAGTTTCCGTGGGGTTGAGGGGATGTAGATATACACCCACTGTACATGAGACATAGGTCCTCTTAGTTTGAAGTGATGGGACTGGTCGCAGTGCAACTTTATGTATACCTAACTGTTTGGACCCTTCAAAAACGCGACTCCAGGGAAGGTTTTGTGAGCGTTCGTTAGAGCAAACCTGACCGGTTGCGGAGTCTCTAAGAGAGACATTGCATATTACCTCCTTGCTTCCCTGAATACCTCGGCAATTTGTAATCCAAACGCCTTCATAGGCATGATCGCCACGAAACCCGCATCTCCTATTCATTCCCAAAGCTCTGATGGGCTGCCTGCAGATGGGATGAGGGCAGGTACAGATTGCTTACGCATTGCCCTTGGACACACTTCGATTGGATTTATTGGCTGTTTTTACACTTGTGGTTTCTGAAAGGGCCACCTGGGAGATGGCTTCAATGAACAACAAGGTTTGGTCCTATGCTATAGTTCGTCGTAAAGTTGGCGCGGCCGGGTGAACATGAAAACTTGGGCGATGACCAAAAAATGAGGACGTGAGGTGACCGCTAGCAAGAGGGTTGCCGGGAGCAAAGAAGGATCTGGTACGAATAAAAATAACCGCCGAACTAGAGCCTTGTTAAATTGTGGAGGACATTGTAGAGCGGAACGGGGTAAAAAAAAAAAAAAAAAAAAAAGGTTTATACGACAGCAATCAATAGAAAAGCAGGGGGGAGGGGAACAGCGGAGGCAAATTGCGTTATAAATGGAAAGAAAATATTAAAAGAAAAAGGATTTAAACCTGACAATAAAGATAAAAGGGAGAAGGAAGGAAGAGAGATAAGGAAAGAAGAATTACTAAGAAGAAGAAGAAAGAGGAAAATATATATATATCATCGGAGGCCCACCTCGTACCCAGGTGCACTTACGTGCCCCCCCTCCATGACCAATTTTATTTGTGTGAAGAATAGGGAAAGAGTAGCTCATAAGAGCAGAACGAGACGAGGGGGAATCGAACCATTGGTTCGGGCGAAGATGGAAGAATGAAGCTTGGTTAACCAGCTGGACCACAGAGGGCCCTGTTCCGAAGGACAAAGGGTTAGGCTCTGATTTGGGATATAAGGTCTACGCCGTCTAGTTGGGGCAGCGAAGTAGAGGCAAGCCGGGTAATAGGCGAAAGCTTCCCCGGATACGAAGGTACCTAGGGATGGGATGTGTAGCTAGTCCCTACCGGAGTGTGCGCGGCCGGGGGGACTCGTTGGTGCCCTGCCTGGGTGAGGGCGCCGTGGGAATTGAGATAGGTACCCCGGCAACGAGTAAACTTCTACTTCACTCTATCTCCCTTGGCGAATTGGACGTTGTACCGTTCTATAGCCGAATAAGGTGTGTCGAGCACCGGGACTCCTTCACAATATAACCACTACCTAGCTGCACACATTGGGACACCTCGACAGATATATTGCAGGGTGTCCTACCTTACCACTACAACTGAAATCACCCAGGATCTATCAAAACTCTGTTCTACGGCGTTGTCTCCCTGCGAGCAACGTATTTATCAACCAGGACGTAACTGATCGGCTTCCATTACCCATGGTTCTACCGCAATACTAGCTTCTTATCAGTCTATCGCTCATGACATTAAGAGGAACACAGGACTACACTTGCCAGTATCCAGATCATTCGTTGCCCAACCCTGCAAATTATGTTTCACTTCGAGTACACACCGTGAGATTCTCATTTGATAGCGTCTGCATTACCGACCCCTTTCCATATGCGAGAAGCCACAGAGACCGCCTCGTTTTGTATGTGCCTTCACATCAGTTAAAAGGCAGCAGCTCTGGAGATGACAGACCCGCTAGTGATGTGCATGCTCATAACCGACAAGGGACATCTCGGCGTGAGAACAGGAAAAGGCGCCTAGCAATATGATAGCCCCAAGTCCCATACCATAGTCTCTTTAACACCAAGTGGCTCGGCCCCGGTTAACGTTAGTGACGATTGTGCTCTACATTGACGAAGTGAGCCGTCAAGTCGTTACTTTTCGATAGCCTCCTTGACAATTCTAAGCCAACCTCATGTCCAATTCCCGTCAAAGTGTAACAGGCAATCCACCTCGGTAAGAAAAACCACGAGAGGGTCTATTCTAGCATTCCCAACCCGCCACTCAACCCCTTCCTGTCACGGGTTCTGTGGCGGCCTGAGGGACCACTCGCCGTTTTCCTTGCGAATCAGCTCCACCTCGGTCTATCCAACCCGCTCGTCCAACCCGCTGGGCGCATCCATCGGGTTGCCGACCTCGGCATGGACGTCCTTCTCGAGATGGCAGAACAGCATCCGGAGCGAGTCGCCCTTCCGGGTGCAGACATGGTCATGCGCAGTCCTCCACACCGCCTGGGCCGGGTAGCAGAAAGTTAGGAGCATCATAGCCATCGGATAAATGACCACCTGAATATATGTTGTTATCCAATGGTTCGTGGCGGGGTGATTTTGAGGTGCATTCAACTTCGTCAAGGCTTTCAGGGGCTACATAAGTGGGGCAGAGATGGGTAGCCAGCCTCGGCGTTGTGTAGAGCGGCCAACATCTTGATAGCGTTACTTACCACCAATTCACCTGGACGTCAGGAGCCATTATGCAATAGGTACTGCTATAAGCCAGCACCTTCGCGTTCTCGTCCTGAGCGTCGCCAAGGTCACTAGTCAGTCGGACGGCGTCGGTCATGGCCGCTGATAACCTCGACACCCAGGACGGTAAGTCTATGGTCGTGTTTCGCTCGCTTGGCTCCAATCTGAGGAGTAGTCTATGGTACTTCCGAATTCCGTGGCGCTTCCCGACATCAACGAGTCCATGATGCTCTCAACGTCGCGATCGAGTTCGAGGGAACGGAGCAGCGCGTGCTCCTGTCTATGCTCAGCTCGGGTTGGATGCCCACGAACATCAGCTCGTCCAGGTGTGTGGAGGGCCCGGGCGAGAAGTCTGTACTCGACCAATTTGCCGTTATTTGACTGGTCTGTATCCCGTTTACTACCGAGGTTGAGTAACCTTTGAAGACAGAACCACAGCAAGCACTCGTAGGCTAGGATTGATGTTCTCGAAGAAGTTTTGTCCGCCGACTGATCGTGGAAAGCCGAGAAATATGCCTGCGAGCTGGACTGGAATTACTTGTTGTTGGCGTTGGATGGTGCTACACTGAGTCTGTACTTGGCGGGCGCTCCTCCGGGGAAGCAAATCATGTCCCCTGTTGGAATTGTATAGCTGGACCCATCCCGTGGTCGCAAGAAGCCTTGTGAATACTCACACTGCAATGCCATATACCCCAGGTGTAGGGGTGATCAGCATGCGCAGTTTGCTGTTTGGCAGGAGGCCGGGGTATCTCTAATAGCGTTGGCCAAGATATCGTCATATACAGCAGCTTTCATCGAATGACCGGCAGTCGTCTCTGAATTGCGTTAGCGTACGTTTTGATGGAATAAAAGGATAGAATGAGACTGGGACTGAAATGAAGGAGGACAAAGCTATAAGTATCAGAAGTGAAATGAGTAGAGAGTCAAGGAGAAGGAGCTCGGGCAAGTAACCGTCGATGATATATCCATTGCAGATGGGAAGTGTTGGAGGGGAAGGTGTAAAGGAAATGGACAATAGGTATATGGGTATTGGCGACCTACATCGGTTCTGAGATTGGGGTTAAGACTGAAGGCAGTGACTTAAACTTGTATAATGCGTCGGTCAGATGCTGCCTCGCGGCTTTTCAATGCGTCAATGTCGGGGTTGGTGGTCTCCTGGAAAGAGCCGCCTCATATAGCACCCCCTTACAGCAATCCTTTAAAGCAGACATGTAGAGCGTAAATGCTTCAGCGGACTTATGGCGAGCATAAAGGGGTGGGGGGAGGGGAGCATCGTTTGGAAAATGGAGTTACAAAGCAAGCTTCACTCTTGACTTCACGACCTCAGTATCCGTCCAAGAGTCGATGGGGTCCCCTTTGTCATTGACTCAAGCAGCGCGATCTTTGGAGGAGGGCCATGAGACGAGAGTAGGAGAAGGGTTGCAACGGCTGTTGTAGTCCTCCTCAATCGGGAAAAGAGGAAAGGATTAAACGGGATAGAACTGAAGGCGTGCGGGCTATGTGTGGGGTTAATAGATCTCTATCACCTAGAAACATCAATATACGCTTCTAACTGGGTGCGTCTTGAATGCCTGGTTGAAGATATCGCTCAGAAGGTGCTTGGACAAGTTAGAACACCTGGATACAGGCCTCAGATATCACTGGAAACGTCGCATATATAGTTAGTGATTTGATCGCAGCGGTATGCCAGTCACTGGACTCCCCGTGAGTCAATAAGAATAGCGATGTTTGGAAAGATGGGATTTCAGCAGTGATACCATTGCCGAGCCGAAGTCTATAAAATATGTTGATGCATGAAGCTGGACAACCCAGGAAAGACACACCCCCTCCTGTACACCAGATTATGACGAACCCACACAATCCTACGTATGAATATGTAGGTATGAGGAATTCCGACCGATTGCTGCTGACTCACACACATGGTTTATATACACGGCCAGAAGACGCTGCGACGGTCCATTTACACGCGGTCCAGCTTGCGACGTTCGTTCCGCGTCCGCTTCATGAGCTTCTTGTACTTCTTCTTCTTCATCTTGAGCTTCCTCTGCCGACGCACGCTGATGGCGTGCATGCCGGGGCTCCGCTTCTGGGCGTCGGCACGGCGGATCTCGCGCAGGGCCATGCGCTCGAGGAACGTGCGCGGGACGGCGTCCTCCTCGATGATCTGCGGGCTGTGCGCCACGATGCGGGTCTCGCCGTTCGCGTCCACCGTCTCTTCGAGGGTAAACATCGCCTTGTAGATGCGAACCTCGGGCGCCGGAGCCTCGGCCGATTCCTCACGCGCGGTCACGGCGGCTTCGGCGGCGGATTCCGGCTGTGGCGCAGGCGGGGGCCGGAATGGCAGGAACTGCCCCGACATGGCATTGAGCTGGACATAGAGGTTAGACTCTGATCCATCCGCATGGCGAACCTCAATCTTTACGTGGTCGCCGTTTGCGTCGGTGGCAATGCCGTTGTCTTGCTGTGAGTCGAGATTCAAGGCCTGCATCGGCTGTTCGAGCTGGTCCACCGTGTTGGAGAGAGTAGACATAACCTCGTTGACATTGGCGCCCTTCGTCGGAGATGCGAATATTTGGGCGAAGAAGTCATCCGTGACGGTCTTAGGAAAGCTATGCGTCACGGACATGGGCCGGTGGAGGGAGAAGAATGTAGATAACGCCATAGCTAAGCAAGCAGTCAGTACGAGGGAAGTCGCTAAATGGAAGACAGCAACGGCATTTTACTGACATTTATGGGGCACATGTTGAGTACTGGGAACGCTTGGGAGTTTGTGTTGGTTGTTACTCGAGGCGTCTTTGTTAGCCTTGCGTCTTCGCTTCTCGCTGCTTTGTTTCGTCGATGAAGCGGGTGTGGCGGTCACTTGGCCGTCCGAAATACCTTTCGGGGAATCGTTCGGACTGGAAGGTTTGGAGGAGGAATGTCGTCTCCGTTGTTGAGATAATGGGGTGTATGCGTAGGCGAAGGCAGCACTTGGTGCGCGGGAGCTCGAAGGGGCAAAGTTCGAGAGGAGCGACGACTGAGGTGCGCTCGACATCACCCGTCGCACCGACGTCGGCAACATGATGATATATGTTTTGCAGTCTCTGGGTGGTCAGTATGTAATAAAGAAAGGAGAAGCAGAGTGTGTTCTAGGTATTGCGCGTAAATGCGCTGAAGGTGGACGATGAGCGACGATTCTCCCTCTTGATTGAAGCTGCTGTTATGTCACTTGCCCTGTTTAACCTGCGCAGCTGACTGCAAAGCGAAAAGGCTAGAGAGTTCTTGGCAGATAGGTGACTAAGCAGATAGTGGGCCACCAACTCCGGCATCCGTCGGAACGTTTGGCCGACACACTGGCACTTATGGGATACACCGATATTTAATAAAACGATCCATATGCGATTAGCGGGAAGCTAGTTAGCACCGAATATCTATCCTTAGGTACTTAGGCATCACTCTAACTTG
Organism: Monosporascus sp. CRB-8-3; assembly: GCA_004155055.1. Classification (NCBI taxonomy): domain Eukaryota; kingdom Fungi; phylum Ascomycota; class Sordariomycetes; order Xylariales; genus Monosporascus; species Monosporascus sp. CRB-8-3. The sequence goes on from QJNZ01000174.1 coordinate 75,702, forward strand.
CAATTTATTTGAAATACTACATGCTCTGCGACATCTCTTGCATGAAATAGGCCGAGGTTTAGATGAGCGTGCCTTTGCTGACTCAGCTGTTGAATACCAGGTAGGCATGAGGACTGCCCTTCTCCTCGACTCCTCGGGATGTTTTGTGGGAGATTGTCCTCTGTCCGAAGTCTGGGCTTAGCTGTTTCTTGCGATACATGGCTCCTCGCACTTCAGCACCCGGCTTCTATCGAGCTTTACTTTGGGCGAGTTATATCTTTTGACAATGGCTAGACGTGCATCAACTATCTTAGAAGGCCCTGACGGCCCCATAAACGTAGTCTTCGGTGAAGCGAGCACCCAACAACAAGTCGAGTGTTGCAAGCTGGCAGCGCCTGCCTTTGCTGCACCTCTCTCTGAAGCCGACTACCTCGAACGAGAAGGTTACCTCGGGCAGCGCCAGCTTACCTGCAATAAAGGGTGGCGATTTTGGTGTCTCTTCCTGGCTGAAGACCCGAGTCAAGTCCTTGCAACCTGCAAGACGATACGCAGAGACCTGCTTATTCAGGACGCGTCTGCAACTCATGAGGGGCAAGGCTACTGTATCGCAAGCGTTGTGACCAACCCCCACTATAGGCGGCATGGGCTCGCCTCCTTACTCTTGAAGCATGTCGCAGAATGGATGGACGGACCTGGCCGCGCGGTCGCCAGTATGTTATACACAAGTATAGGAAATGTGAGGAGTACTATGTGCCTGTAGAGCACATCCGCTCCTGCATAACGTTTTCTGACGTCGATGCAGTTCTATGCCAGTCGGGGCTGGAACATGTTGTCCGTGTCCCAGTCCATCCTCTCCTGCCCCCCGAGTCGTATTGCCTCGAAGGAACCGGAGAAAGTCCCGGACACTCGACTCCTAAGGAGCGAAGATGTTCCAGAGCTCTGTGCTCGCGACATAGAAGATATCAAGGCTGGATTTAAGACTGATATAGTCGGGCCGGATGAAGTCCACATGGCCGTTCTTCCAACCGCAAGCATCGTAGGCTTGCTGCATGATCGAGCCAATTTCATCGCCCTGAAGATGCACAGCAGGGTACCGCAGAACCAAGGCTCAATCTATGACTCCGCGGACACTTGGCTTTACTGGTATCACGATTTTCGAAAGAAGCAGCTGGCTATACTGAGGGTACGGGTCCCAGAACAACAGACTCAGGGACCTGTAGAAGCCGCAGCAAGTCTCCTGGTAGATGCTCTGGAGGAAGCCAGTCTGTGGAACCTACCTCAAGTGATGGTGTGGGATCCAAACCCTTGTCTGCAACGTGCCATGCAGATCCTCACAACCAAGTTTGGCATTGAAGTGAAAAGCGAGGAAAGAGTTTGTAGAAGTGTTCCTTCACTGAGATGGAGAGGGTCGGACGCAACGAAAAAGATTACGGTCCACTTAAATGAGTTTTATACCTGGAGTTGATAAATTGCTTCTAGAAAGAACCTTCATGCTACCTCGGCTACCGAGGAAGCAAGGGGTCCCTGTTAAAAACAGGACCCAGAGATACCATACATGGGCGACATTCAAGCTTAGGACATGGAGAGAAAAAGCGGTTGAAATATCCCTGTGTATGGGGTCGTTCTGCGCCCCTGTTGAACCTCAGTCTCACTTACGAAAGACTCGACCTGCTGGCTCCAAGCAGCGGCCTAGAGGCTCCTTCGTCTGGTCTTCCTACCTAACAATTTGGCGTCAGGCGTTTTACCTAGCATCCTTGAAACCCGCGATCCCTTCCGGGTGTTTTTGGATGAGTCTGCGCATTTCCGTTTTAACCCTGTTGTTCGATCAATTCTTAGTAGCCCACGGCATACTAAGTGACCTTACTTACTCTTCACGCAAAAATGCCCGATGGGCATGCAGGCCAGAGTTGATGATATTATCACGCCTGGAGGGTTCGCTGTTAGAAAGCACATCACACATCTTGTTCTTCGACATGCAGTTACTCACATGGCATATAGAGCATTTCTATCATCTAGGTCATCTACGGGTTCCGATGGCCCCATTACTTCCAGGTATTTCTGCACATGTTCGGGTCCAAAGCGGTATCGCGGCTCTCTCATCATGGCAAGATCGACTTGGGGTTACGTATCAGAAGAAAGGCAAACTGTGGAGAATGACGTTCTTTACTCACGTTCGTTATGTCCATAACAACAGCAGGAGTCAAACAGGATGACGCGTTGGGTGGTCATATCGATCTGCACATTGCCGGGCCAAACGTCCCCGTGAACTAGTACAGGCTTGATGGTTCTTCCACCAGTCTGTAGTGGTCGTAAGAGCCTAGGAATGACCTTTTTGAAGAACTCCTCGGCAATAGCATCAAACTCTGGGTCTGGCCCTCGAATGCTGTGTTCCCACTCGATATCTGAGCGAAGCTGGCGGGCGAAGTACTCTTCCCATGTGTCGCACCAGTCGTTGACCAAGGGAACCATACCGTTGAACGTGGTGACGTGGAACCCAAATTTTCCGTTAGGAGAGGCTGAGGATTTGTGCAACTTTTCCAGCACTTCTACGAGTTCTCCAGGCTCTGGAACCTTGTCGCTTAAGTTGCGGAAAGGGGTCAGAAAGAAAGACGAGGGATCTTGCTCGAGTGTCCCATACGCTAGGGGGACAGCGACATTATCTGGCAGGTACTTTTGGAGTTCTTTTTGGCTCTCGAATTCTCCTAGAGCCATCTCTAGGTGCCGGGTTCGGTGAAAAATCTATTCCGAGGTCAAGTTAGGCTACCAAACAAAAACCAAACTGCCAAGAGACATCCACAACTTTGAGAAAATACTCCAACTTTCCACCATCAACTTCTATGTCAACCTTATACCCGGCAGACCAGCTACCCTTCTCCGGTGGATTGACTGCAACAACTTCGCAGCCGGCGGGTAATACTGTGGACTGGAGTTGAGTATGCGTCCACGCTCGTAGAGATTATGGCAGATGACATACCGGCTAGAATGGCGGGATCAAGTGACTCTTCCATTGGCACTTCAATGGGCCCGGTAACGCTAAGGACGTCTGTAGGTCAACGGAGGAGTCGAGACACCTCAGGAGTTAGAGCATGGAGAATATGGGAAATAGGAGTTGAAACTCGCGGGGTAGGCCCTGCTTCCTGTTCTGATGACTGTGACCAGGGGTGGTGAGCTGGATGGCCCCCACCGACCAACTACCCCTGTGCGCTCGGGCCCGCACCGCTTCATTTCGGATCAGCCTTGGCTCAGCCGCGCTCGCCAGTTAGCGGGGTAAGACGGATTGGATAGCGCTTCATTTTCAATGCTTTCGGAGCTATAAGTACGTCGCTGGCTAACGGAGCCTAGAGATGACGGTAAGTATATCTCGTTTTGAAACTCTCAAGATATATTCGAGTTGACCAATTCGGCTGCCAGGATCACCAACGCACGATAGAGCCGACGCCGTATAAAGGGACCTCGTATTCGGTCCTCTCCGATCAAGCAACTAGCTTTGGCCTCGAAGCGGACTCATCTCCTTCGTATAACATCGTGAAAGACAGAGCAGAGACACAAAAGAAAGGATATTCATTTCTTCGACGACGATTTAGCTCGGCTTGGGCAGAGAGACGACAGGCTACGGACGAGGATGGCGCAAGGGGACCCCTTGGTCTTCGTCTCTTGCATTCTTCACCACAACCATTGATAGACATCATATTCGTTCATGGTCTTCGTGGTGGGTCGATAAAAACATGGCGAAAAGGAAACGACCCTCGACTGTTCTGGCCACAGCACTGGCTGCCGGTGGAACCGGATCTTTGTAATGCCAGCATACATAGCTTTGGGTATGATAGCGACTGGGCAAGCACGAAATCTAGCATCCTCAATGTCCACGACTTTGGTCGGGCTCTATATGAAGAATTGAGGTCCTCTCCCTCTTTGAGACAAAAGCCACAGGTATGAGCGGACCAAAACGGGATACCTAGCAACAGCCCACGGCACCGTTTCAATAGTCACTAATCACTGTGACAGAATCCCATCATCCTTATAGGCCATTCTATGGGAGGCCTCGTCATTAAGAAGGTATAGTTCTCAAATATGTTAGACTTTGCGGAATCACTTCATGCTTGGTACCACCGAATTCTAACTCCTTACTGACGCCTTTATAGGCTGTCATATTGGCTCATCAAGATGGCATCGACCGAACGCTCGCCGACCGTATTCGATGCATATTCTTTCTCGCTACGCCTCATAGAGGCTCAGACTACGCTTCTGTTCTGAACAGGATTCTGAAGGTCACCGGCGTAACTGGCCTTACTTCTTCGCGGGAGTACATCGGCGACCTTACAAAAGGGTCTACTTCCGCTATGCTCATCAATGATGACTTTGGGCGATACGCGGATAATCTGCTTATATATTCATTCTACGAGACATTGGCAACCGATCTCGGAATTTCTTCCTCTTTGATCGTGGAGAAGGATTCTGCAATTTTAGGTATGGTTATTGACCCAATGCTGAACACTCTCTTATGGATGATACAGGTATTGGCTTTAGGAACGAAATATCCCGCTATATTAATGCCAACCATCGAGAAATATGTAAATTTGATAGTCCTGACGACTCCAACTATATAACTCTAAAGAACAGCTTGGCAAGTGCAGTTCACGACCTGCTAAAACATGGTGAGTCGTGGCCCCTTTTGACAAACTGGGTCTATTACCCGGCTATGCTAAACTCCTTCTGGTCTTCATGTCCCGCGACGAGAATTCGAAGGCTCAGTTGCGCACGATACAAAGGTTTTTAGGTATATCAAACTTACAAGATGAACACCATGAGAAGATAGCAGGGTCCTGCCAATGGATCGATGAGCGCGAAGATTTCAAGGAGTGGAGAGATGCGCTTAGCGAGTCCGATGCCGCTCGGAAAAACCATGCCCCCTGGATATACTGGGTTAATGCAAACCCTGGGGCCGGAAAAACTGTGCTTGCAACATACCTACAATCGCAGTTCGAGGAGTTTCGTTTGCAGTACGCGTTCTACCACTTCCATGTTGGTAAAAAGACTTCACAGTCCTTAGCGGCCTTCTTGCGGTCAGTAGCCTTTCAGATGGCTATCTCCAACGCAGCCGTTCGTGAGGCAGTGGCGATATTATTTAGCGATGACTCCACATTCGATCAAGATGATGCTCGTACCATCTGGTCAAAGGTCTTTAAGTCTGTCATTTTCCAGGTTCGTCCATTTATTCCGTCGCTTACAATTACCCACATGGCCTGGACAACTACCCATAGAGACTCTACTGATATCTAGGTCAGATACCACTAGCCTCCCCGCAGTTTTGGATTATTGATGCCATGGATGAATGTCTCAAATATGCTGAATTCTTCAGCCTCCTGAAAGCCACTCAAACCCGTTTCCCGCTGCGAATTTTCATCACCAGCAGAAAGCTACCGGATACTCAAAAGTTAGTTCGTCAACTGGAAGGTTGCCTAACCTCAGTCATCGAAATTCCAGTGGCTGATACAATGAGAGACATTACACTCTTTGTCCGTGATCGGATGGAAGTTTTGCCAATTGATAGCGACGAGGAGAAGCAGAGTCTTACCCAAGAGATATTATCCAAGTCTGACGCTTCTTTTCTGTGGGTGCGACTTGTTATGGACGAGCTGGAGGGCGTGTACGGATACGAGAGCATCATGTCGGTACTCCAAGGGATCCCTGAAGGCATGATGTCTTACTACCAGAGAATTGTCGCGGAAATGGCAGCCAACAGGCGCGAGAAGCACATTGCAAAGGCTATCTTGATCTGGGTCGTAACAGCCACTCGGCCACTGTCGATTCATGAGTTGTCTGAAGCGATCAAACTCGATATCAAGGTCCACCTCCCTAGTGCCAAATCAGCTGTCGAGGGGCTATGTGGCCAGCTCGTCTCTGTTGACAACCAGACCGGCCTCGTTCACATTTTGCACGCTACTGCTAGGGAGTTCTTATTGTCAGAGGAAGCGGGAGAGTTCAAGATTCCGAAATCTGAGGCTCATGAGCGTATAGCATTGACTTGCCTCCAACTACTGACTAGCCCCGCTATGCAACCTCCAAGGCATAGAAACTTACTACGGCAGAAGCGCTCGGAACAGAACACATCGAGCTTGCTCCATTATGCCATTACACAGTTCTCTGAACACCTTGTCGGTGCGTCGATGGAAAGCGACAAGTTGCTCCTAGCGTTAGACAGATTCCTTGCAACGACAATTTTGAGCTGGGTTGAAAGAGTCATCTCCAGCAAGATCCTACATCACTTGATTCGGGTTGCAAGGAACCTGAAAGCATACCTCGACAGACGAGCGGAATACCATTCACCGCTGAATCGGCATGTCAAAAATATCAACTGCTGGGCTACTGATCTCAGCCGACTCGCTACCAAATTCGGGGGAGCACTGACGTCTCAACCGCAATCTATATACTTTTTGATACCACCACTTTGTCCGACTAATACCGCCATATACCGGCAGTTCGGTCAGTCCCCTGACGGGCTTAGTTTGTTAGGGCTTCAGAATTCGGATTGGGACGATTGTGCCGCCACACTCAGTTTTGAAGATGAATCTGCTGCGGCCGTCGCCTGCGACAACAGCCTTATCGCCGTTGGGTTCGATTCAGGGAACATTCACCTATACAATCACAGTAGCTGTCAAAAGGACCAAGTGATCAGTCACGGCTCGCCGATTGATACCATACTATTGGATCCTCTCGGGTCATGTGTCGCTGCATCCGGTATCAAGTTCCTTACGGTCTGGGATCTTGGCGGGAACTTGCTGTGGAAAAAGCGGTTAAGAAGCCGCTGCATTCTGCTCATGTCTTCATCGACCTTCATATTCGGTGTTACCATGTCGGGGAAGGCCTTCCAATGGGCGCTTGCGGATGGAGAATTGCTGGCAGAGCACCTGTACCCTTATCAACCTCTCGATCCCAATTCTAAGTTGCGGTCGGAACTGGTCAAAGCGCCTTTCACGGCTTCCATTAGCCCTGAGTTCGAGCTTCTGGCCCTTGCTTACAGCACTGGCCCAATATGCATATATGAACTGCAAAATCATAGCTGGATCACGTGGGCTATAGACGAAATTTCCCGGAACGTCGCACAGCTCGTCTTCAATCCTAATCCCGACGTCAACCTTCTACTCGTGGCTTATGATGAGGGTCATCTGACCCTCTATGAATCATGGTCTGGCATCCCCGTCCAGTCGCAAGCATCGGATAACCGTGCGGTATTCACTTCCGTTGCATCTTCTCGTGACGGACGGACATTCGGAACCGTGGACGTGCTTGGTAATCTGAAGATATGGGATTTTGAATCACTCTCTGTGCTTTATCATGTCCTTACGCCCAGTCATTCGTTCCGGATGTTAGGGTTCACGTCTGACGGTTTCAGTCTAATTGACGTTATCAGTCACGAAATGAGGATCTGGGCACCATCGACCCTTATCCGGAAGACGGTGGAGGAAGACGGGAGCGTAAGCGACCAGGCCTCTGTTTTGCCCGTCACGCAGGGGCAGTTCAAGACGTTCCAGTCTTCCAGGATAAGAACGACCGTCGCACACCCCCTATACCCAGTTATATATGCAGGGAACCAAAATGGTAACGTTCTGGCTTACAATTCCAAGGACGGCCGGCAGATTGGTATCTTGTACTCACACCATAATGCCTCAATCAAGTGCCTCGCGGTATCGAATAGCAAAGTCCTTGCCTCTGGTGACATCAATGGCACCATTCAAGCTTGGCAGTTGGACGTTTCGCCGCCTGTTGCGACGAAGGCCAGTAGGCTCATATTCCAAGCTCGGTTCACTTCGCCAATCGTGCAGATGCTCTTTAATCAGACCGGAGAACACCTCCTCATCTCCACCATTGACTCTGACTACGTATACGACGTTAATTCCGGAACACTGGCCGGCTCACTCGTTTTCAGCGCCAATCAGCGGAGCATTTGGAAATGGATTGTCCTGCGAGACACCGAACATGCGGAACACTTCACATTGGTTAGTGACCGCGAACTGGTCTCCTATTCGTCTCGGAACTTCCCTGCGAAAATCAGCTCTAGTCGCGTGATGCTCGACTACGATGTCGAAGACGAGTTTGTCGAGACGGGGATTGTCTCGGCTGCGTTTCACCCGGAAACGATGTTCTTGGTGCTGGATATCCGCCAGCGGCGTAAATATGTCACGGCGTCATGTGTTTTCATCTTCGAACTACCACGCACCCGGAGTGGCGAGGCACCGACGAGCCTCAAGCCTGTGAGGATCCTAACAAGCAGCTTTTGCATGCGCTTCCTCGGTATAAACCGGGCGGACAAGAGACTTATCTTCCTGCACCGGAATTCTTGGGTATCCTCTATTAATCTGTTAGCCCTCCACGATCAACGTTACACCCAGCACTTCTTCGTGCCCAACGAATTTATCACTAACAGTGATGATGTCTTGCCGTTACAAACGGTCGACACCGCCTTCGCCTTTTGCTTATATGACAAGCTGGCGGTTATAAAGAACGGTTTGAAGTTCCAGGAGTCGAAAGATCTAGAATAGAGCCTGTATAATATCTGATTGTAGAATGAGACAGACGTCGCTTGGGCCAGGATGGCCCAGGATGTTAGGGAACGTGCAATACGCCACTGTATTAGGATTTCCCCACCGGATACGCAACTACCTGAACTCGGTCCGCCCGACGACGTAGAGCGATCGGGTGTGGAAGAGTGGTCGGGGATAAGGGGATGGGATCATGATTGATACAACGTCAAGGCGTACCGCAACATTGTCAAAGTTTGGCTGGGGTGTACCACCACGTAACGTATCGGATGAGAAACGGTTTGGTGTCTCGGTGGGGAATATAAACGCTATGTATTCGGCTATCTGGGATGACAATCCGTCACTGGGCGAGGCTTCATGAATAATAATAGAGGGGGGGGGTGGGGATCTATCGAGCATAGTGATAATCTGGTCGCCCTCAAAAGAACGTCATGCAACGGAATGATATCAAGGGAAGATAACAGGCTCTGAAAGAAAAACACCTCCATCTACAGTCAATATAGCGTAATGATGGGTAGGCCAAAGACGCACCAGGGGACTACGCAACTGTATTCTTACTGAAGCGACTCGTCACTCTTCTCGATGTTAAAGTAGACCTTGACCTCAACTTCGTTGCTCCAGCCGGCCTTGAGCCCCATCTCCTTCCACGCCGTCTCGACATCGACCTCTAATACATGCACATCGGCCCCGCTCTTAACGACAGTATGCGGCGGGATGGGCTGGCCCTGGATGGTGACCATGAAGTGCCCCTCGATCGACAGCTCGGCAAGGCACGATATGTAGACCCCTAGAGGCCGTCAAGTCAGTTAAAAACTACGTCGCAGATCCGATGCGAAGCCGATGTAGAGGGGTGGCCTGCTTACCGAGGACACCGAGCGCCTTGAGCCTGGCATCCAGGAACGCCCTGCCATTCCGGAGCAGCGAGAACTCGTTCGCGGTGATAGCGGCGGCGCCGGTCATCTTGCCGATGAGGCCGAGGTTCGCCGCGTAGACCCCGCCACGCGTATCGCTGTCGAACCGGGTCAGGGGAAAGGCGGCCAGGATATCGTAGCCCCGGATGTCGAGTATCACGGGCAGATACGCGTTGTGGGAACCGGGCTGCATCACGGGCGTGACAGCGCCGGTATTGTGCGATCTGACGACATAGCTCATGGAGGGCAGGACTCCTGGGAGTCGCGACAGGGGTATGAGCTCTCTCAGTGGTTTTTGGGAGACGTTGAAGGCGCCGAGGAGAGGCGTCCCGGTCGCCGCCCTGCCGTGGTAGCTCCCGATCTTGAGGAGCACGTCGTCGTGGTAGTCGGTGTAATGGTCGATGCTCTTCCCGACAACGCTCGGCCTGAAGATGACTGTGTTGCCTCTAGGGGTTTGTCCTGTTATCTGGTTGATGATGTTCAAGTTGTACTCTCCAGGGGTATCAGTGATGTAGATAGGGCCCCCGCTGAGACAACGCGCGGCAGCGTGGAATCCAGAGTATTCGTGGACGGTCTGGAACATATCCCAGTCGGGTAGGACGTTGAGATGCTGCGTCAACAGGCTGTTGTGTGCGTTGGCCCAGATGTGCCAAGGATGCGAAGCCGGGACGTGTGGAAAGAAGTCGTCAGAGTTTCGTACCAGCAACGGCGGTTTGTTCCTTGGTAGCTGCTGATGGAATATTATCTGCGGGGCCTGGGACATGCATGATACAGCCCTCAAACTGAAGTGCTTCAGGGCTGCGATCATCCAGGCGTCAAGGTAGGTGTTGGTGAGCTCACGACGCTGCTTTGCAGAAGCCCAAGTGTCTACCATGAACTGAACATCAGTCTTGACTCCGTCGATGCCGCATGTAGACAGGAATCGATAGAAGTCGTCGTAGAATCTGCCAACGTCCTTTTTAGAAATCACGGTCATGGGTCCTTCAAGGTCCATATCTCGCTTGGGACTGTTCTCTCGGATGGCCTCTACTGTTTCGTAATCTTGGGCAAGTTTCCCGCTAGGCGAGATACCTCCCCAGTAACCCAGCAGCGCATGCCATACGGCGACATGTTTGATGTTTGAATGTTTTGCTCTAATACGGGAAACTGTGTCTTTCAATCCATTGGGGAAAGCTTTCGGTTGGGCTTCAAAGGCATTCCATCCGTGGCGGTACTGGCTCTCGCCATGATAGTCAATGTCTTGCCAGTTATCGTCGATGATAAGACTGCTTATATGAACGTTACGTTCTGCCAACGCGTCAACCGCTTTGCAGACCTTCTCGTCGGTTAAGTCTTGACCGAGAGCGTTCCAGGTGCCTGCTGACAATGAATTTCTGTACCGATAGGGGACCCCTATACTACTCACAGTATCCCAGCCCATCATACCATTCTTCCATCCATTCGGGTTTGATCCCATCGCTCAGAGCCTGGAGCTCTCGGGACGGATTGCTACTTAAACTGGTCGTTGCAAAAACGACATCACGAGCGTGATACATGACTGCGGCCAGGGCTTTTTCAAAGCTGTCTCCCACTGCGGCAAGTACCAAGCCAGTGGACTGGTTCGGGTTGTCACTGCGCAGCTGTATACATGAATATGAGATGACGCCTCAACAGTAGCGGGGAGTATGGACTCACTTGTATTGAAACAGCTCCGGCTCGGGCTTTCGAGCTATTGAGCAGGGCAATAGTGTCGTGTGTATCACTGATGCCTAGCAAGACTAAATGCTTCCCGCTACAGCTCAGGAAGGAACACATGATAGCATCGCTGTCTAGTTTGAAACCAGACTTTCCATGCCTCGGGGCTAGCCATGGGGAGGAATGACGAGCTAACGCGAACCAGCTATAGCAAGCAGTTAGCTCAAACACTGGTAGGGTTACTCATCGTCTTGAAAACTGTGGTGATGACGGCAGAATCGAGATTTCTCACCGAAGGGGTCCACCCCAGGGAGTTCCAAGGTCGATATTAGCATAGGCGGACTTTTCATCCCGAGCTGGCGCAATGTCGGCTTCAATGGTCCAAAGCTCGGTGTTAGGGGTCTGGCTCATGGCAGATCTGATTTTTAAATCTTTGTTTAGACCGACGATTGCGTCTGAAAGATTGGTCGTCCCCTGGTCCCGGTAGTTCTCAGGGGCAATGACTACGGTGCCATCGTCCATGCCCTGTTCGTCACGGACCCATCTCCATGATTGATCTGGGCGGTTACGAAACTTGATAGTGAATCTCAAGGGGGAGGAAGCATGTACTGTAGCGTGAAAGTATTTATTAGTTATTGAAGAATTTGGTTGTTGTAATGTGGTGGGTGAATCGTTGGTTGACATCAGTGCTCCCGGACTTTCTGACCATTCTACACCGGTGGAAGAGTGCCAGATCGAAAGCTCCCAAGGATCATTGGCATTCTCCTCATCTACTTGTAAGAGAATAATAAACGAAACAGCATCAGAATGCAGTTGGGTGACTTGCCCTAAGGGCGGAAAGCAGGCAACTCTTGAGGCGGTTGGGCTCATCTTGACATCGACGGTGAGCGCTTGCGTCACTGGGACTCTCGACTTAGGAATGTTGGTGGAACGAAATTCAGGCACGAAATCATACTCGGCATCATACATCATGATGAGGGAAGATGAATTGAATAAATGGAGGAAGAGCCTATCGTATTCATCCGGATAATGTATTCTAAAACAGATCATTCACAGCGCGTATGTGGACTCGCTGAAGCCAACATGGTCTACAGCGGCTGATTGGTCAAGGAAGGCAGAGTGACGCTCGAGCTCCGGGCAATTGAAAATGAACTGATATCGATCTGTGGATGACGGCTCTGTTGGACCAATGGCGTTCTGATGATTTCATGCTTACTGTAGCATCGTCTCGATGTGGCTGAAGCTTAAAGTGGGGGTCGTGCATCTTACGTATCAGCCACACTTTTCGGAATTTGGCGGGCAGTTGCGTGTGGGAGGAGGCAGGGGAAGGCGGGACGGCGTCAGTCAGCTCGGGCCACCCAAAAAATTTGAGCCACTCCAAAGGTCGTCGTGGGATTGAGGCCAATGAGAAAACGCATGATTCCCAAAGATTTCTAGCTCGCATCAAACCGCTCACTACCATCATCATATACACCTTTAATTATCACCCACCACTGCCACTGCCGCCCACCATACGACTGGGCCAGCCCTCCGTACTCCCACTCTTTCCCGGCCGCATATAATATACACACCAAATGGCGTCCAGGCGACTCGCATTGAACCTCGCCCAGGGAATGCGCAGTCGCGCTGCTCCCTCGGCTATCCGATCGTTAAAGAGAGGTTTTGCTACGCCGGTGACGTCTCCCGTGGGCGCCAAGACACAGACCAGCACATTGAAGAATGGCCTGACGGTAAGCTGTCAATGGCTGCAGTGGAAGCTCTTTCGGGCCCGGTCTAACCATTGTTCTGAAGGTCGCGACGGAATACTCGCCCTGGGCTCAGACTTCGACGGTGGGAGTGTGGATCGACGCTGGTTCGAGGGCCGAGACGGACGAGACCAATGGGACCGCACATTTCCTCGAGCATCTCGCCTTCAAGGTACTTTGCCCCCACCAACGCTGCGCTGCGATATCTCGGGCTGATGGAACGCCTAGGGCACCCAAAGAAGAACCCAGCAGCAGCTAGAGCTCGAGATTGAGAACATGGGCGGTCATCTCAACGCCTACACATCGGTACGTCCAGAAAGAAGTTCGGAATTCTGCTGTGGGGTGTCTCAACAAGAGGCCCTAACTGACGCCGAAACAGCGTGAGAACACCGTCTACTTCTCGCGAGCCTTCAACTCCGATGTTCCCCAGTGCGTCGATATCCTTGCCGATATCCTCCAGAACTCCAAGCTCGAGCCGTCCGCCATCGAACGGGAGCGCGACGTCATTCTCCGAGAGTCGGAGGAGGTCGAGAAGCAGCTGGATGAGGTTGTCTTCGACCACCTGCACGCCACTGCCTACCAACACCAGCCTCTGGGCCGTACCATTCTCGGCCCCCGCGAGAACATCCGTGACATCACCCGAACCGAGTTAACCGGCTACATCAAGAACAACTACACGGCTGACCGTATGGTTCTCGTCGGAGCTGGTGGTGTCCCTCACGAGAAGCTTGTCGAGCTCGCCGAGAAGCACTTCGCTGGTCTTCCTACCACGTCGCCGCAAAACTCCGCCTACGTGCTGTCCAAGAAGAAGCCTACCTTCATGGGCTCCGAGGTCCGCGTACGGGAGGACACCATCCCGGCTGCCCACATTGCCTTGGCCGTCGAGGGTGTGAGCTGGAACGATGACGACTACTTCACCGCACTGGTTACTCAGGCTATTGTTGGCAACTACGACAAGGCTATGGGCAGCGCTCCTCACCAGGGTAGCAAGCTGAGCAGCTTCGTTCACCACAACGACCTTGCCAACAGTTTCATGAGCTTCTCCACGAGCTACAGCGACACTGGGTAAGTCCTACCTCCACCCCCCTCATCGCTACTTGTACTAATATCGTAGTCTCTGGGGTATCTACCTCGTCACTGACCAGCTTACCCGTATCGACGATCTCGTCCACTTCACCCTCCGGGAGTGGTCCCGTCTGTCGTTCAACGTCACCGAGTCCGAAGTCGAGCGCGCCAAGGCCCAACTGAAGGCATCCATCCTCCTGTCCTTGGACAGCACATCCGCTGTCGCCGAGGACATCGGTCGCCAGCTCGTCACCACCGGCCGCCGGATGAGCCCCGGCGAGATCGAGCGGGTTATCGACCGTATCACCGAGAAGGACGTCATGGACTTCGCGAACCGGAAACTGTGGGACCAGGATGTCGCCGTTAGCGCCGTAGGCAGTATCGAGGGCCTGTTCGACTACCAGAGAATCCGGGCCGACATGAGCCGAAACTTCTAAGCGGAATGGCCGACGAGGTGGGGATATAGAGGCGGCGGCTTGTTCACGAATAAAATACTAAGGTCATAGAGTGTATCAGATACCGCACACTGAGTTGTACCATAAAGATCCTTTTGCCAGCTGTTTGAAGCATTTCAGGTTCCTATGCTACCGTGATCGGCTTATCGTGTCTTGGGTGCCCTGGGTCACTTGCGCTACTTGAACCATTGGTGAGCTAACGGATGTCAGATGTCATAGGTGGTCGCTCGCGTTTCTGCAATTTGGCGTGGTTGCGGATAACCTACACCTGGTTATGGGGGTAGCCCCTCCCTAACGATGCGACTGAGCTGCAGTACAGGGCGGACTGAGAGGCTTATAGAGCATAGTTCGAGCCGTGCATATGGGACCGAGTCCACTGCAGCTTCTTTTATATTTCTCTTGCTCCATGGATATCCTACCCTTCGAGGCGGTAATATGAATATTGACACGTCCAGGACCTAATAGGCAACCACTGAGTGTGTCAGTTATCCTTACTGCCACCTTGCCCCTCCGGCTCTCCTGGCCAGAGACCCCTGATTGTGGAGAGGAAGCGAAATAGGGGTAAATCGGGAAAGGGGTCGGGCGAGTTCTTTCAGTCCAGGTATGATGAGGTCGAACGGTGCCCGCCGAGGACGACACTTACCGGGTGGGCTGGCCCATATACGCTTACCTCTTGATGATATAATAACATTTTTCCGCTTTAAAAAGTTTCGCTTCCGAAGCTATATTTTGAAAGCTTCTTCTCCTAGAGATGCTCAATGACATCTTCGCCTTGGGGGATATTACATACGATGCTCAGACCATTCTTCTTTAGCTAACGTTTCCGGATGAACGGAGTCGCATCCAATGAGAGCACTGATGCGTGGCATCTTCGCCAGCTACGGAAAGCGGCGATGCGGGGGGTACGCATACTTGGAATTATCGACAGCTTCGGCATCGATACGCTACGATGCTGGAACAAGGTATCGTACATGCAGAAGTAATAATTTGGCAATGTATACCTTACTCTGAAATTCACATGTTGCAAGACAGCTCCGAGGTGCCGTACTGGATTGCTTCGTAGTCATTTCAGGTGACCTTGTTAAACCGTGTGGGTCGTCTAACTCCCCCTATTCCAGCAGAGCTTGGACCTACATACTACGTTGTAGCGCCAAGTTTAACATCCGGGTATTTTCACCGAGTCTAACCATTGCGAGTTTCTATTCAGAAGATTGAATCATGTCTCAGTATAGCATAAGCGTTACGTCTACATTTAAAAGACACCCGACAGGATGTGCATATTCGGCGTGATGCTTAAGTCAAACACCCCCTTCACGCACCACCCCCTTCACGCCCCACCACCAATTTGAGGCTATCCCCAAATTATCTATTTATTTAAAAATCAATAACTTAACAACCACTTAAGTAACCTACTTCGGATTTAACGAAATTGCATTATTATATAATCAGGATTATCAGTTTTATATTCGTTTTTTTTTTCCTTCTTTATTTTTGGCGTTGTTTTGCGAAGTAACAGAAGAAGGTTTTTGCGTGTTACCTTTTAGCTCTGTTTTCATTTACTTAACGTTTTTTAGCCGTACGAATTTTTCATTAAAATCGGTTTTTACTTTTTTCTGCTTTTTCGGGCGTGCCTTTTTAAGGGTTAAAGTTAATTGATTATTAAGATTTTCGAAAGCGGTTAATTCGCTGTTAGAAAGGTTAAGCGTTTTGCTTATTTTACGGAAAAAGAACCGACCGGTAGGTTTTTCGAAGGCTGGGTTAACCTTAATTAAGGCTTTTTCGAAAGCTTTTAAATCCTTTAAAGATTTAGGTGTATTAAGGTTTATTAAAGCGATCGGCTCGAGAAAATCGGGCTGTTATGGGATAATAAACGACTTGGCGACCGGTGCGTTTTCCGTACCGTTATTTTTCTTTATATATAGGTTTTTTAAAGCCCTGTTCCGATTAACGGGCTAAATTCCTAAAACTTTAAAGCTTTATTTGATATATCGTAAAACGTTTATAACCTTTTTCCAGGCCGTAATAAGCGCTTATAAAAAGTCCGTTTTGTTTATTACTTCCGAAAACCTTCCGTAATAACGTTCCCGGAATTAATAACGGTATTTACGCTTTAAAATAAAAAAGATATTTACATTAAGCGGTTGTTATACGTACGATAAATGTAAAGGTAAGAAAACGATGTAGATTTTGTTAATTAGGTAGGTTTACATAAATTTTTTAGTTGTATAGCTGTTATAACCGTCGATAATAAGAAGTTTTTATTCCCGGGGGTTAACAGGTTTCGTATAAGGGATAAATACCTTTTGCAGTTACTTTAGCTTAATATCGGTATTAATCCAGTTATTTAAAAACGTTGTAAAATATTAGTTTTTATATGGTTAGTTTTCCGTATCGGGAAATTATTATTGTTATACGTTAATACCGTTAAATATAATTAACGGAAAAAAAACGCGTTCGTTTACGTTAATACGGGTTATAACCGATATTTACGTACGTTTAAAGGTATTTTTTAAAAGGATAAACTTTTTAAAGGTTTTATTAAATACGAGAAAATTTTTTCTTATGCTTTTTATTACCCCGAATTCGTCGGCGTTATATTTATTCCGCAAATATATCTTCCGTATTTCCGGCAGGGCTAACCGGTTAAATAATACCTTATAAATAGCTTCGGTAACCCCGTTTAAACGTTTATAATTAATAATCCGACCTTTAAAAGTCCTGATTTTACGATACCGTTAAAAAAATCGCGTTACTTATTTTTTTCTTAAACGTTTTAAATTATTAAATTTAATAAAAAGCCGTTACGCGTATGTACGAAATCGAATATAAGAAAAAACGTACTTAAATTGGCCTTAGGTTACGATTTATTTAGCTAAACGGTTTTTTAAAACCTTAATTACTTTGTAATAATTTTTGTTATATTTCTTCCGGGTTTATATCTTTTTAATTCGGTAACGTAAATAAATACGTTTAACTTAATATAACTTAAAGGCCGTTCGAATGGACCTTTTATTTGCGACGTCGTTAATCGTTTTTGCAGTACGTAATTAAACAGCGAAACTTATACCGTTAGATTTTTCAGAATTTAACGATTAAAAAGGTATGTTTTGTTTTCTAAGGAGACGTTGTTTAACGGGTTTAAATAATGGTTGAAGAAGGGGTTAGTGCTTAGGGTATCTCGAAACTTCGGTGGGGCGTGAAGGGGGTGGTGCGTGAAGGGGGTGTTTGACTTAGTAATAGATGTGCTAGGTTCTACTAGGGACAAAGCCTAGGTGTATAAGCTCGAAGCCAGGCTCGAGTTAGCGCGAGGGCTTTTCTATTAAAATAAACAAAAATAAAAGGAAGGAAGGCTCTACGTCTGCCGGGCCACAATCCTCTAGATGGTATAGATTTGTAGGGTTGCATCCTGAGAGCCGCTGTCGCATGACGCTTTGCCTGCATCCCCGCCGAGCGGGGAATTCATACGGCACAGAGGGGGCTACGAAACACAGAAAGGTATTCATCTATGATGGACAGTTTGGTTATTCGCAGCATTGTAACCTTATCTGCAACTGAGAACGGCCGATCGCCTAGGAGTCGCCTCGACTATTGCCGGCGTCATCTCGCCCAGCGGAAAAGCCCTACCCGAAGGTTATAGATCTGTCGCTAGCGTCCATAGAGCACCAGAAGAGCTGAGGGGGTCCTCTGCGAGGTGGCAGCTCTTGGTACTGTCCTATATCAGTTCCAGTCCAGAGCAGACAGCGGAGATGGTCGCGGAACTGGACGTACCCTGCTGCAGAAACTTGCCCAGGGCAGGGCGTTGATGAATGCTATGAGTCGCTGCTCATAGTTAAATGGTCTGTTGAGCCATGTCAACAGATTAAGGGGCATGAGGTAAGGAGCTCTGGAAGAAGGATCATATGGCCTTTTTAAAGAAATGGAGACCAAGGACGCATTGGCTCGCGTGTCTCGAATAAAGGGCTATCTTCCCACGGCGCTGACAGCCGATATGGCGTAAATGGGCATGACATCAGTCTAACTAACTGTCCTAATAATGATTATCTGACAGTTTGTAATGACCAGGACAACGTTAAGTGACGCGCACCGATTCTCCTAGGAGATATCTGCTGGCGTGGCAGAACTGCAAACCCCGGAACATGCGGGGGGCTGTTCGAGTCCAACTACCTCCGAAGGTGGATTACTGGGCAGTCTTCTGTGTTGGAGATACATGGCATTCGTAAGTAGAACAGCTACTAGGATCAACAGTTCGTATTTCTGACGGGATCTTACAAGATGGGAGCGGGAAGGCTGTCCTCGGTTAAGTAAATTCTACACCGCAGACCAGCTTGAGACGACTCTGACTCCTACAAGGCACACATCATATCCACACTAAATAGCGCTGTCACTGATGCCTCACACGGCATGGTTCACTCATTCTGCGATCATAGAGACTCCGACAAAAGGACTCTGCAGCAATTTTTCCCTGCAGCGTCCATGCAATTGCTATGCCAATACCCCGACTTTATAGACGAGGCGACTAGTCTGTTCCGACATAATGCTAATGATATGAAGAGAGCAGTTACCTTGCAAACTCTCCTGTAAGAATTGTGACGCGACAGTGTCGATTCTACCCTGTAGGAAGAAGTAGATGCTACCCTGGAAGGATTTGTATGTGAAAACGTGCAGGGTAAGATCTGGATTGGAAAAGTGGAAAGTATCAAGTATGTCTATTGATGATAATTCGAGCTATGGAACTCTAACAATAGCCCTGGAGATGTTGGGCTTTATATATACGCAAATAACCGTATTATTAAGCATATTATCCAATTATTAATCCATATTTTCCATTATTAATTAAAAGGTAAATAATAAAAAGATATAGAAAAATATGGAAGGATGCGTAGCCCTTTTACTATTTCTATTCGAAATGGACCCACTTTTCCGGAGGAAACTGTCAGCTAGCAGGGGGTGCTAAACGCACCTTATATACGGAAAGGGTCCTTTTGATCGGAAGATATATGTTCCGTTGCTAGGCTATATAAAAGCTGTATACGTACGAGAAACATACGCAAGTTAGCCTAATAGAACAATATAACTGATATCCCCTATATCTGATAATTAAAAGTCTTAAATATACTCCATTAAGTAGAGTTTTACCGTTGCAGCTAATTAGCGCGTATATAGCTTTATACCTAACCACTTACCTAAAAGCTTTAAGTTCGATTTAAATATAAAGTAACGGGCTATGATTTAAATAGTTAATGTTCTTTTAACTAGAGCTATGTAATATAATTCTATATAGTACTATATATAACAGTTATTACCTAATCGCTAATAACTAAGGGGGTATATTAGATAAGTAACGTAATAAATGCGTACTTATTAATCCAGTCTTTTAATGTAATAGTTAACTGATAATTAAAAGTCTTATTTGCTTAATTCGCGTCATTATTAATTAATTAGTTATTATTAAAACGATATAGGCTATATATTAATAGTAATAATTCGTATATTTTATTAATTATAATAATATCGATATTATTAACGCCTTCCGTTATTTATAAGGGACCTAAAAATTAAAATTGCTTTAAAAGCGAATTTTAATTTAAAACGTACGCGCTTAGTATTTGGTATTATATCGATCCTAATTAAGATATTTTATAGCTTATCGAACTTATAAAATCCGATATAGCTTCGTATTTAAAAAAACGAATCCGTTATACGATACGAAATAATATATTAAATAATTTTTTAATTATATTTATATTTTCCGAAGGAACCGTCGAAAAAATCGATTATACAAACTATTCGATAAATACTTCTACAATAATTACCAAAGGCAAATAAGTTTATACTTAAGATTTCGCGACGTATATTTACGAAAATCGGAAATATAAAATTTTTTACAAAAAAATTAACAATTTTACGAAATAAATCCTGGAATCGGTATTTCCAGCGATTAAGGAAATAAATTTTTTTCCAGGAAAAAACTTACAGAAATAATACGCTAATTTAGCTAAATCCGGCAAAATATACGATAACAAGCTTTTAATTAATACATAACGGGAATATCGTAAAAGATTAAAATAAACCTCGAAATTAACGAAAAAGCTAAACGAATAAATTATAAAGTGGTAAAAGGTTATAACTTAAGAATAACAATATAAAATCCCAAAAACGAAAACACCGATCGTATAAGTTAACAACCTATATATAACACTAGCTCTTATTATCGGGATATAAACGACGACCTTTTAAAAAATAAGGAAAACTAAAATTAAAAACGGTACGATTAATTACTAAGAAATAACGGTTAATTTTTTCGACTATTAAACCATAACCTAATTACCGTCTATATTACGAAATATTAAGATAACGTTTCCGGCATTCTATAAAGCTTTTATAAACCCTTCTAATAAGGACGACCTTAATTAGGAAAAAACTAAAAATATTAACCTTTAACTACGGGAAAAGACTTCAGGACGTAAGTCGAAACGAGGCAGTCGTAAAGGCTTATATTCGGACCGAAATATTAACAAGCGAAAACGTAAAAAGTTAAATATTTAAGGCATACGTTATAAAACTTGTTTAAGCCCTTATCATACGTTACCTCAGTACTATTATGTATTCCCTAATAAGGCCCTAACTACCTTCTGCTTTAATAACGAAATTTTAAAACTGGTTTACTAACGAATTAATTTTAATTAATCCTTAAAGGAAAAAGTTAATCGTTTATCGAAAGGCATAAAAAAATAACTACCTAAGAAACCGATTAACTTCTAAAGGAAATAAAACGAATCCTTATATGTTTTTTAATTATTAATTAAAACAATACGATAAACGTTTCGTTTTACCTTTTAAGAAATTTGTTCATTTTGGACTTAGGATTTACGATATATATCTTTAATTTTATTAACAGATTCCTGAATTATAAAATAACGATCTAAGGTAACGGTATATACGTAAAAAACAATTTCGTTCCGATTAAAGAATACGGAAAAGTAAATATACTGCTTTAAAATCCTAAAAGGCCGAAAGCGTTAGGTCTATACGACGTAGCCCATTACGAAAATTTCGTATACAATTTAGTATTTTTCCGGCAGCTTCGAAAAAAAAGGTATTAATAAGATAACCGAGAAATTAATAACTTTATTCGAAATAAGTATAATTAGGTAATTGTTACGTTAATAAACAAATTTAATTAATTTGTTATTAAAAATATTAACGTAATAATTACTTACGTAACCTTTGTAACCTATAGACAAAACGTTAATTTATGGATAGCGAAATTATTACAAACCGGTAACGGTACTATGTAATACCTAAGATTAAGTTATTTAAGGCCCGAAATAATTATTTAATTACAGTCCTATATAAAAGGAGTCCGCCTAAAAGGTTTTATAACAGTTAAATATTAAATATGTAATAAAGCAAAGGCCAGGAGGCAAATATACTATAAGCCGAAAAAAGGAATTTTCCGATTAAAACAAAAAATCGCCATCGATTTTATAAATTTCGAAAAAAACCTTAAAGGATATAAATACGTTATGTTCGTTACCGATAAGTATTTAGGTTTTATTTGGGATATATATCTTAAGAACCGAAAGTAAAATATATTAATTAACACGTTTCGATATTTTTTAAAAGTCTTAAAAAATTAAGATAAGGTTTTTCTATAAGTAATTAAATACCATAACGAGATTTTGAAAAATTACTTATTTAAAGATATATTACAGTCGCCTTTTTTTAATATTAGATTTAAACTTTTAATACCGCATACTCAGGCTTAAAACGGGGGTATAAAGCGTTTAAAGGGTGTAATTAAGAAAAAAGCGATTACGATACGAAATAACGTTAAGTTACCCTTATTTTTAATCGTATATATCTTTAAAATAACAATATACCTATATAACCGTACCTTTAAATACGTATTTTTTTGGCAAAGCTTATATAAGATTTATTATATTTACCTAACGTATAAAGACGGTATTACAGTATTTAATCGGAAACTTTAATAAGCTTATTTACGAATATACGGCTATATAGCTTATGTTATGATAACTACCGTTATAAAAAAAAAACGGAAACTTTAAAAGTTAAATCTTAAAGTATGGATTAGTTTTTTTGTTAGTTACCGATTTACGAATATCTACGAGATTTGGAACCCGTTAATTAATAAGGTTATTACTATTCGAAACGTATAATTTAACGAAAAGGCGACTTTTTTAGGTAATATTAAAAATTTAAAAAACGATTTTTCTTACGTTACGGAAAACGAATTACAAAACTTATTATAATAGGTAAAGTTATTTAATTAGGCTTAAAGTTATTTATATATATATATTTAAAAGGAAAATGAAAACTTAAGCGGGATAATTTAGTTACCGGTTAAATAAAAGGGATAGTTTTAAAATGGCATAGGTACTGAAAACGTACGGGATAAGGAAAAATAAACCTGTTTATATAGGATTAATTACTTTTATATAACCGTTATATTCGAATTATTTTTATTTTTTAAATTATTATTACTATTAACGTTTGCTTTAATAATTGTTACGATTAATGCGTTAACGAAAGGAATAAAAGTAATTTTAAGTTTTTATTAAATTGTTTAACCCAATGCGACGGTAGAAGATAAGGGTATTTTACGGGTTATAAACGTAAGTTTCCCGTATATTCCGTACCGAAATAATATTATTCGAAACGATTATAAGGTATAAAAAATCGTTTTTAATGCAAAACGGCTGGTTTACTTTATAAGTACGATCGATAACTGGCCGGTAAATTGCGGAAATTTAAAAAAGTTAATTACCCGAAATACGCGTTATTTTAATCGGAAAAGCTTTAATATTTTATTATATAAAAAAATATTTCAGTTGTTAAATTAAGTATATAGGTGTAATTTACCGTTATTACCGCGAAGTTATAAAAAGTTAAATATATATCCGTTAGGGGAAATATTTCGTAAAACCGAAAAGGTTTATTTGTAAAGTTATAAAAAGATACGATTTTGGGAAATAATTAATTAGTTTTTTGCTAAAGGGAAATAGGTTTTTGGGTGTATGTAAGTATATATTTATAAGTTTAATAAATATAGCTGGTTGTAAAAATATAAGATACGTTTCGTTATATAAAGTAATTAATAACTTAAAAACGTTTGTAATAATATATATGTATTTATTTTAGGTAAAAGGTCGTTTAAAGCGTTAATCGTTACGGCGGCTAGGTTTAATTTAAAGCTTAAATAATATAACGCTGTTAACGTTTTCGTTAACGCTAACTTACTTTACGAAGTATATATAAAAACGCCCCTAGGGTATCTTTAACGTGGGAAAACTTTTTTAATTAAAAAGGCTTTATACGGCTTAAGGGAATTGCTATTATTGTAGCAGAAAAACTTTACCGGAACGTTTAAGAAATTGGGATTTAACCCCGTTTTTTATAAATTTTGTTATTTTATTTGTTAGGAGGTGCTTATTTTTTTCTTTATAGATAATATCGTAATAGCATATCGTAAGGAAAATTAAGATTTTATTAATTAGGTAATTTAGCAAATTCGGGAATAATATACCTTTATAGTAAGTAAGGATTTATAATAGTTCCTCGGTATCAAAGTAATTAAAAACAGGTTTAATAAGAAAATCTAATTATTTTAATCCGATTTTATAAACAAATTAATTAATTTAATCCTTAAAGAAAATCTAAATAACTTCTTAAATACGTTAATAATAAGCGTTAAGCTATTACCGAATCTTAATTTAACTTATCCAGGTTTTATTAATAAATACCAGAAAAAAATCGGTTTTATTTTATACGTAGTAATTAATACGCAACCCGATATATCCTTTACCGTATCCCGATTTACCCGTTTTAACCTGAACCTTAACGACGTATATTATAAAACCGTCGATCGAGTCATATTATATTTAATCGGGACTAAAATACTGGCGTTATAATTCGGAGGTGAAAATTTATTAAATACCTAAAGCGACGCTTTTTTTACGGATAATACGATCGATTAAAAAAGTTTTTAAGCTTATGTTATAAAGCTATTTAAAAAAGTGATAGGATAACGGGCGAATAAGCAAAATATAATAACTACTTTTACAACTAAAACGGAGTTATTATCTTTTACGTAGGCTGTAAAAAAAACCTTATTTAATTTTCGATTAATTAAAAAGCTGGAAATTACTTTAAATACTAAACCGTTAAATATATAATACGATAATTAATAAATTATACGGTTTGTTAACGCCGACGTCGCCCTATTGCAAACGAAATTACGGTACGTAAATATATATAATTATTAGTTATAAAAAGCCGTAAAAAAGGATTGAATTAAAGTGGATTATACGCTTACGGGCGATATGCTGGTTAATAAACTGACTAAAACCCTGTTATACGAACTATTTAGGTATTTTAAAAAGTAGCTAGAACTAGTAGATATCACGAAAGCCCTTAAACGGCAGAGGAACACCTTACGAGTAATTTTAAAAAAGGAATTAACTAATTAAAAAGATTTAATTGCCGGAAAAAAGGTCGAATAAAAAGCTGTAGCTTTAAAAAGTAATAATAAGTAACGATTAACGCTATAAATGCTTCAGGGCGTTAAGGGGGTATATTAGTTAGCAGGGGGTGCTAAACGCATCCCATATATAAAAAGGGTCCTTTTAATCGGAAAATATATATTCCGTTACTAGGTTATATAAAAGCTGTACGCATAACGTATTACATAAGCTCGCAAGCCAAACAAGCTCGCGAACCGTTTTTTGGCACCTTAAAACAACTAACCCAAATAATTTAACCACAACATATCTATTTAATTTAAATCAACCGTATTCTCTATCGCTAACCGTATATACAACTTTAAAACAAATATACGTATTATATCAAAGCTTATTACGGACGTTATATTATTATTCCTTCCTTTAAACCCCTATACGACCGACCACCCCCCAACGTACCTAGGCCAATATTACCCCTATTTCGAAAATATTAAAGTCAACCGACAAAAAAACGAATACCGACCGAATTCCCGACCCGTATACGTAAGCGCTTTTTATGCGGTTTTAATACGTAAAAGATATTTGCGAAATACGTCGTATTAAAAGGTTATAAAACGTATTATATGGTAACGGGGCAAGGCTATAGGGCGCGGCTATAGGGCTTGTTATAGGGCGCGTTAAAAGGCGCGTCGAAAAGCACGTCGGAAGGCGCGTTGCGGTATTATAGGATTTATCGGAATAACAATTCGATCTTACGTTAAAATAAAGAATTCCAGTTAAAAGAAATAGTTACTATACGAGATAAACAAATTTTTTTAACCGGCAAAAAAGTGGTGGTAAAAAATTATTATTAACAGCTATTATAACAAATTAATCGCATACGGGTTAATAAAAAGGAATAATAATATACGTCCGTAACAAGCCTTGATATAATACGTACACTTATTTAAAAGCTATAAATATATTTAACGAAAAAGAATACCGTCAATTAAATCAATTAAATCTGTTATAGTTGAATTATTTAGATTAGTTGTTGCAAGGTGCCAAAAAACGGCTTGCAAACTTGTTTAGCTCGCGAGCTTGTATAGTACGTTATAAGAAATATACGCAAGCTAGCCTAATAGAACAATATAACTAATGTCTCTTATATTTAACAGAAACCTCCGGATTTTTAAAGCCCCTTTTAAGGTATATATATTTATTTAAATATATATAATTTAAATAATAGGAATTCGGAAAGTAGTTCGATATATATATATTTACGTTTATTTTTAAAAATTATTTAAATAATTCGATATATTTATATTTACCTTTAAAGGAGTATATAAATAGTTCGATATATATTATTTATATTTACTTATTATAGTATATTATTATTATTAAGTAGTAAAACCGTACGGTAAAACATTTATTTTATATATTGTTATATATTAATAATATTAAGTTTAAATATAAGATTATTTAGCGTACCTTTATTTAAAAGCTTTGTTAATATATTAATAAATTACTTTTTAATATATATATAATATATAACTGCTATTTTATCTTCTATAACTTAACGGGTAAAATGATAAGTTATATCTATATATTTAAACCGTTTATAAAATTCAGGATTTTCTGATAATTTTTTGGCAATTTCGTTATTAATTAAAACTTTTGGAAGCTTAACTATATATCTTAGGTTTAAATAGTTATTTAAATAATAAAACATATTATTTAAATATATAGTTTTTTATAGTATTTTTTAAAGTTATATATTCGGTTTCGTAAATGCTTAAAGCTATTATTTTTTGTAATTATTTAATTTAGTTAATAAGGTTATTAACTTATATATTCCTTAGGTAAGTTATATAGTTTAAAGTTAATTTTCGGTTATTTATATCGTTACCCCAGTTTAAATCGGTATATATTTTTAATTTAAAATTACTATTATAATTATATAATAGCATTTTTTATCACCGTGAAAACTATTGATAGTTACCGTATTCGAAGATACTGGGTAGAATATCTATCGTATTAATTATTGGTGTAATTACTTCGTATCTTTAGCTCAGCCTGGATAATACGGCTTGAACCCAACGACCTTGCATAATAGCTTTTTATTAAGATATTTTAATAAATAAGCTTATATTTTATTTAATTTTTTAAAATAGTCTAAGCTAGGATTTAATATAAATCTAGCGCATATATAAACCGCAAAGGTTATATTAAGTTTAGTTTTTAAAGCTAGATATAATAAAAAGCTTATTTGTTTTTAATATTCGTTTATATTTTTTTAAAAGTTATAGAGTTATTTTTAATTAATTTAATATTATTAGTTAAAAGGGTATTTTTTAGTTTTATATCTAGATTATTTCGAATGTTATATTTATTTAAAAGTTTTTTAATATATTTAATTTAGTATATTTTTATTATTTTATTATTACGGTTTATATCGATTTTATTACTTAAATAAGTAATTACTGGATTTATACGGTTTAATTTTATAACTTTAAATAATTCGTTTGTTAATAAATGTAAGAATACAGCCCCCTGTAGCTAAGAAGACTAGGCTAGGACAGGACCCTATATAAATCCTAATAAGAAACTGTTTAATAACAGTCGCTGATACGATTTAAAAGGGGTTCGTAGCTTAGTAAGCTAATAATTGGTCTGAATATCTGATAATTATATTAGCGACTTACTCGACGCCTGACGGGTTAATAGTTTAATTCCCTCGGAGAGCGTACCTTTTAATATAAACTAATTACTTGTTACGGGGGTATTATAAAATTAATTACCCTTACTATATATTAAGTCGTACCAAAAATATGTACGTACTAGAATATTTAAAGGGCCAGAAAACCGAATAAATAGTTAGAAAAAACCGAATAAATAAATTTAAAGTTATGCAAAATAACGCGCATAAAAAAGTTATACCGTTAGAAAGTAAGGCGATAAGACTAAAAATAAAACGGTTAGAGGTTATAAAGGTTACGCCTTAAACCTTTTATTTTTGAGATTTGCTATTTGTACTGTGTCCCCCTAGCTATTTATGCTATGTCCCACTTTTAACAGCTGCTTATAGCCGCTATAAATCTGCCACATGTTAACTTCCAGTTATAATTACAGTTATAATTGTAATTATAACGCTTTTAGCTATAATTATTTTCTTTAACTGCAACTTTTTTACAACTGTTATAACAACTTCGTTATAATAATAACGCGTTATTTTGGCTATAACGGCTATCCCGAATTCTAAAAAAAGCGGCGCGTACGGCCGTAATATTTCGGATTTCTAAAAGGAAATATATAATTATTTACAACATTACGGAAAGCTGTATAATTACGGCGTAAAAAAAGTTAACGTTAGCAATTACCGTTACGGCAAACTTATATATTTTAAGATTAACTATAACCGTAATATATTTATTAAAAACCAAAGCTATAACAAACGGAAAAGCTAAATTACGAAAAAGGTCGGGTACTTTTAATACGGCGTATTAAAGGCTATATAACGGTATAATTAAAAATGGACTTTCAAATTAAACCATTTTAAAAAGGAATATAATTATCTTTATAAACGGCTTAATAATAAGGCTCTGGATAATAACATAAGCAATCTTATATATAAACGCTTTACGGAAATATAAAAACGTTATATTAAAGGTTAATACAAAATCGGTAATACGGCTTAGGTTATCGTAACGTCGTTACGCGTAACGTTTACTTACTCCTTTATTTTTATAAAAATTAAAAACGTTAACAATTATATTTTTAAAATAAAGTTGGGAAAAATAAATAACTTTACCGGGATTTAAACGTTTATTAAAAAACTCGGAGACGAAAATTATTTTTACCGAATCGTTTACGAAAAAATTAATTCTAACCGTGTTGCCGGTGTGTTTTAAACGTATTTATAATATATCGAAATATAACGACGTTTTTAACGTATTATTA
Organism: Monosporascus sp. CRB-8-3; assembly: GCA_004155055.1. NCBI lineage: Eukaryota > Fungi > Ascomycota > Sordariomycetes > Xylariales > Monosporascus > Monosporascus sp. CRB-8-3. Next base: position 104,494 of record QJNZ01000174.1, read on the forward strand.
TTATAGATAATATATATAAAACTAACCGCTATAAAATACCGTTTATAAATATTACGAATTATACGAATTATAAAAACGTTTTTAATATAACGTTCGGGGTTATTTATAACGAGACGAAAGCGTTATTCGAATAGTTGTTTTAATAATATATATCCTTTTTACAAAAACTTAATATTCCATATTTTAATATTTTCTTTTTTAATTTCGACAAAAAGCTTAAAAACGTAATAATAATAACGTTACCGGATACGTAATAACAAATATATATCTTCTATATAAATAAAAACGTTATCCTTTACAGCTGTAAAAAATGGAAAAATATCCTTACCGAAAATAACGATAATAACAACCTTTTTAAAGACGGTTACGGTACCGGTAATAAGGAAAACGCCTTTTTAAACCTTAATAAAAATATGGAAAATAACGATTAATAGGATTTTCGGTACCTAAATAATCCCGGACGTAATAATTAATTTTATTCCTTAAAAATATTACTTTTTTTTTATTTTTTATAACCGTAAAAAATACCTGTTATATTAATAATATATAGTATATTTACGTACCGAAAAGAATTTTAACGTTATTTAATAACGTTTAATAGATAAATTCGGTAATAATTAATAGCTTGCCGTTAAATATTTAAAAGATATATAGCTTTTTATCTATTATTAATAGGTTAACTGCTTTACTTTATAATATCCGAATTACGGAACTTAAACGAACTTTTTTACGAAATTTAACTATAATTTCGTTAAGCGTTATTTATTTAATAAACGCGGTAACCTTTTTATTATAAATAAAGTTTTTATAAAGATAATTAATAAGCAGAAGGCGAAATTTTATTACGTAATAATTAATTATATTATTTAATTCCGCCGTAATTATATTTACTGTAAGTAATTAAAAAATATCGTATTTTGTTATTTAAAGAAAGTTGTTAATTTTTTAATAGAATAATACCGCCGGGCGTTATTATAGCTTTTAACGTAAATTAATTTTATATTTTAACCGTTCCCGCTATATATAAATACCTTTAAAACGTAATATAATATATTATACGTTTATACTATATATTATAATATTTATTTAATGCCTGAAAATCCCTATATTAAAAGGTTATTAACAAACGATATCGATGAGCAATAATATATATTACGAAGCTTAATAAGTAATTTTTATTATTTTAAAGGCGTAATTAATAATATATAAATTAATAAAACCCCTTTTTTATTTATTTGCAAATTATAGGCTATTTAAATACGTAATTATTTTCGTAATATTTCGATAATTTTATTCGAAACTTTCCGTTTAAAGACCCGATAAACCTATATATATTAAAATTTTTACGAATTATTTTGCCGTAAACATTTATAATAAGAGTTTATCGAAAAATTTAAAAATAATATTATATTTTAACCTTTATAATAGGTACGTTACGGCATAATTATATTTTTAACCCGGGGTAACGTTTAAAATAATACGTTATTTATATTACTTACGAAATTACAAATAACCGTAATAAAGAGATAAAGTCAAAACCGTAATAATAAAGCTATATATTATTACGGTAAACGTAATAAACGTAAAAAGAATGGCGGACGAGGTAGTACGTAAGGAATAACAATATTTATAGCTTTAACGGCGTTTATGGTACCGTTTATAGTATTTAAGGTAACGATAACTTTAACCGCTACGGTTACCCTGGATTTTAAACGCCGTTAGCAAAATTTCGTTATTATTACGCATTATCCTTAATACGTAACAAATTATTTCGAATTAGAGTTAAACGTATAAATGCTTAATTTAGCTATAACGGATACGATTAACTTAATTAACGATAATTACCTGCTATATAAGGTTACAAAGAAATTAAAACGTTTTAAAACGTATTAATTTTAAAAAATATTATTATAATATAACTAAAATTTATTATAAGTTTTCTTAATAAAGGTGCACCTTAATAAATTAATTAAAAATAAATATATTTTGCCAGTATTTTACATAAAGGGGTCTTTAAGGGAAGATTAGATGCGAACTAGCAGGTGTGCTAGGTGTATGCCAGGTGGAAGTGGGGCATACAGTACGAATAGCAAAAGGGACATAGCATAAATAGCAAATCTGTCAGCTAGCCACTGCACCAAAAGACTGGATTGATAAGTGCGCACTTATTGCGCTACTTATCTGACACACCCCCTCAGTTGTTGTCGCCTAGAGGCAACAGCTGGTTCAGTCGTAGCGCAAGATTGTCACTACGCCCAGTGTCTTTTTTGCTCTCTAGGAATCGAACTTAAATCTTTCGGGTAAATGTATCAGGTGCAGGGCCGCATTTGCATGCGCGCTAATTAGCTGCGACGGTAGAACTCCACTTAGTGGAGCATGTCTGAGACTCTTAATTGTCAGCTAGCCACTGCACCAAAAGACTGGATTGATAAGTGCGCACTTATTGCGCTACTTATCTGACAAAATCTCTTGTTTTTATACGTATTGTGCTGCCCTAATTTGCGAGGAAATTGCGATAGGGCTCCTCCCCCTGGCCTTAGCCAAATAGAGCTTAGCCAGAAACGTTACTGTTAAACTTAGCTAAATACGGGTAGTTACTATCAGGCAAAAAGATCCTGCATAAAAATCCGGTCGCATGGGAGGGTAACGCGGTGGCCTTAAAAACTAAGGCCTTTAGGGAAGGGAGTAATTGTAAAAATACAGCCCCCTATAGCCAAGAAAACTAAGCTAGGATAGGACCCCATATAAATCCTGATAAGAAACTGTTTAATAACAGTCGCTAATACGACCTAAGAGGGGTTTGTAGCTCAGTGAGCTAACAATTGGTCTAAATATCTAACAATAAATTTATAGTTTTAATAAACGGATTTATTATTAATATATTATTCATATAATATATTATTATAGTCTGGGTTTTTTTATTTATAAATATACCTTTATCGTATGGAAAAGTAATAAATCTATGTTTTATTAATATATTAGCGAAGTATTTATATTATAACTTAAGTAATTACTTTAAATTATATAAAGTTTTATTTAATTTAAACACTTTATTTTGAATTTAAGCTTTTAAATAAAAGCTTTAGGGCAATTTAATATATATCTTTATATTTATATTAAAGTAAACGAAAACGTTCTATACGTTAAATTGTATAATATATTAACCTTTATTAATAGCTATTATTAATAATAAATACCAGGTTTCTGGTTTAATTATTATTAAAAAGATTTTTAGGTAATTTATACCTAATTATTAATTAAAGCCTTATACGATAAATTTAATTTTAAATTTTTTATCCTTTTTTTATTAATTATTTAATTAGATTTAATAGAATTTATATCCGTTATAAATTTAAATTTAAATAATTAACGGGGCTTTATAACCTTTTTACCTGGTAGTAAATCAGTTATAATATAGGTATTTTAACGTTTTAATTCTTTTATTTCAGCCTAGTAAATTATTAATCAAAAGTTTTTATTAATATTTAATAAAGCTTGTTTAAGAGTATTAAATTTTATAGTTAAAGTTATTAATACGAAATTAATTTTATCCTTTTATTTAAAAGCTAATAATTAATTCGATAATAACGTATTTTTAACTGTATATAGGATATTATTTATATTTACCTTTATATAATCTTAGACTGGCTCATTTTTTATTCGTTATCTTTTATTGTTATTGTTAGTAAATATATTATTATTAAGTTTTTTATTAAATTTTAAAAACGACTATATAATCGTTATTATAAGGGTTGGATTTATAAGATTTATATTACCCTTATTTTTAACTACTACTTTAGTATTATATTTTCTTTTTAAATTTTTTATATTTTCTATATTTTTATAATTAAAATTATCAATTAAATTAGTTAATAATTCGTTATTTACAATTAAAATCAACTGGGAAATAAATTGTATTAGTTAATTTTAATTACTTATTCTTTTATTTTAGTTATAAGGGTATTATTTTAAAATTAGGTTTCCTTATAACGAAAGTAATGCAAGGTAACTATCTTTAGTTATATTTTCTATTTCTGAAGTTTTTAAAGCTTTTGCAGCTTTTTTTAAGTTAAAATTATCAAAGTATAATATATCCTTTTTTTCAATTTTAATTCGGCCCTTTTTTTCGGTTATAGCCTTGTTATTATTATTAATAAAATAATTTTCGAGTATATTAATATCCCGGAACCATATAGGCTTTTTATTATTTAAATCCTACATTTTATAATAATAATTTTACGTATTATAACTTATAATTACGCTTTTATTTGTACGAAAATTAAACTTATATTTATATTTATTAATATTATAATATATTACAGATCCTTACGTATATATATGGTTTATATAAGGCTTATAATTATAATAAACTTTAAAAGGTATTTTATAACTTACGGATTTATAAGGTATACGGTTATATATGTATATACCGTAACTAATAAAGCTTTATCTTATAAATATTGGGATAATCCTGACTTTATAAGGAACGCTTTAACTTTATTTAATAATGTAAAGTTTATTCGTTCGATTAAATTATTAGGTTTTTTAATATATATAGGGGTTATATTATGTAATATACCGTATTTATTAAGGTATATTTCGAAACGGTTATTTATATATTCGGTTCCGTTATTACTAAAAAGTTCTCTTATTTTATAACTAATTTAATTTTTAACTTACAGTTTAAAGCTATTAAAGGCTTTTAAAACTTTTAATTTTAAAGTTAATAATTTAACTTAAGATATTTGCTTAATTTATTAAGAAAGGTTATATAATATTTATTTTTATTATATATATTTAATAATAAACCGCTTATATTACTGTAAATTCTTTCGTTTATTTTATATTTTTTATCGTTATTAAATATTTTATTTATTTTTTTAGTATTGTTAACATAAAGGTATATTTTGTATTTTCAATTTTTAAAGTATATAAAATCCTGTTTATGAATCTTTATATTATTTTTAACTAGGAATTTAATTAACGGTTTTAAAAATATATAGTTTAATTTATTATATTATATTATTAACTGGTTATTTTTTATAACTTTATTATTTAAAGTTAATATAATCCCTTAATTTCCTATATTATATTTAATATGGAAAGGTATATAATATAGCCCGTTTCTTTAGTATCCTTTAGTTATAAGTTGAAAAATAACTTTATTAAAAAGCTTTATATTTATATCTTTATTTATTAAGATATAAAAACTTTTTAAACGGCTTATAGAAAAAAAGTTAATTCCTAATTTATGGATATAATAAACCCCTTTTATTATATAGTTCTAGCTTGAATTTATATATTTAAGTTTTAAATCGCTAATTTCTTTAATTGTAAAAATATTAGCTTTACTTTATTTAACGATTTTATTTATTCGTTTTAAATTAAAAAAGAAATGTTTATTAATTACGGTATAAAAAATAATACCACTATTAGCTATAGGATAAATTATATTATAACTATTTCTTTTTTTTTAATTCTAAATAAATTAATCGATTATTAATTATATTTAAAGAATTATATAAAAATTGTTAATTTACGTTAAGCTCGTTATCATCCTGTATATTTATATCAATATTTACATTTCTTTTAAGGGTAAAATAGGAAATATATAATTTTTGGTTAAAAAGAAAAAAGTTTTCGAAATCGTTTAAAGTTATATTTAAACGTTTTTTACCCGAATTAATAGCTTTCGAAACCGTTTCTTGGATTATATTAACCTGTTGGTTTTTATTATCGGTATTAATAAATTAACTTATAAAAGTAACCTCGTTAACTTTCTTTTTTTTACGTTCCGAGAAAGTAAGGGTTAATTTATCTTTTTTTTTACTTTTAGTTTCCCTTTTTACCTTCCGGTTCCTAATTTTTTACCTATTTTATTACTAGGATTTTTCCAGTTCGAAAAAACCTTGTCGGGATACAGGAAGTAACAGTCCTTTTCTATATAACCAAGGATTTTGCAGTAGGAATAACGTTTTTTATTCCCCTTTTTCTTCCAGTTATTTTTCTTTTAACTTTTTGCTTTATCGATTAATAAAAAAAAGAATATTTTAAAGATATAGGATTTAAAATCCTATCGAAAAAATTAAATAATATTTTAAACAAAAACTTTAAAATCGTTTATTAACAAATTTAAAACCCAGGTTATAATTACCTTATCGGGAAATTCTAGGTCTTTAATTTTTAATTCGTTAATTAAAGACTTAACCTTATTTAGGTATTCTTCTATAGACTTAAAATTTTCGAAAGAAAAATAAAAAAATTCCTTTAATATAAAGAATTCAGTTATAAAGCCTTTAAGCTTATATTAGCTATAAAAAACTTTCCAGGTTTTTTTATAATTCATAATAAACTTTATATAATATAAAAAACCGCTTTTATATAACAGTTATATAATAACTAAGGCTTTGTTATTATCGGATTAAAATAAATTATTTCTTATATCCGAAATAAAGGTTAAATTAAAGTTTTTATAAATTAACGTAATCTTAATCCGAATAGATTATAATTTAAGGTTTTTATTACCTTTAAGCAGATAAGGCTTATTTAAAATACCTATAATTATAAAGGATTTAAAAATAAATTCGAAAAATAAATTTAGATAAAATAATTATTAAAAAAGTTATATAAACTTTTCCGAATAGAAAGGTAAAAATAATCTGATAAAGCTGTAAATTTAATAGCAGGTAAAGGTAATTTCGACGATTTTTAAAGTAAAAAAATGGTGTAAATCGGTAAAAGTTTAGCTAAGATATAAAGGAGTAAAATTGTTAATATATATAACGGAAGTTATCAGGTGCTTATAATCTGTAAAAATTGTAATGCGATAATATTGATTCTACCTTGTAAAAAAAATAAATGTTACCCTGGAAAGATTTATATGTAAAAACGTATAAAGTAAAATCTGGATTGGAAAAATGAAAAGTATTAAATATATCTATTAATAATAATTCGAGTTATAAAACTTTAATAATAGCCTTAAGGATATTAAGCTTTATATATACGTAAATAACCGTATTATTAAACATATTATTTAATTATTAATCCATATTTTCCATTATTAATTAAAAGGTGAATAATGGAAAGATATAGAAGAATATAGAAGGACGCGTAGCCCTTTTGCCACCCCTATTCGAGGTTGACCCACTTTTCCGGAGGAAACCTCCGGATTCCTAGATCTCCACTATTGTGAAAAGCGTTAACATTGACCGTGGGTAGTCTACTCTGACCGTGGGGCAACTGGTAGAGGCCATATCGATCGATTTAGGGGGTACATGTAGAGACGCCGACAAGATCATGACCGATGATAGAGGCCTGCTGGAGATGCTTGGAAGTCTGAGGCCGTGGATTTGACTCACGGAGCGCCACTGATTGGCCTGGCTCATTATACTCTCTACGAGTTCCTGCGGTCTGAGGCCTTCTGGACCGATGAGTCTCTATCCGTGTTCCATGTCTTTACCGGATCTGCATTCCAGCTCGGCATCATATGTGTTCAGTACCCATCTCTCTCAGATTTCAACGAGCCATGCAGCTCACAAGAACAGCTCGAAACACGCATTTCTTCGTACAGATTCCTGGAGTCCGCAGCTATGAAAAGGATAGCTCTAATTGGCAGTTGTATGAGCCGCGCTCCTGAGACCAGGGTAACTCTCCCGGAGATGGATTGGTTCCTCGTGCTTTTCCGGGTCAGTAATTACATATTCGTATCGTGGCAACGACGAGCCTACCAGATCTTCATGCGGGTCCACTGTTCATTAACTGGGACAACAATATTGTCACGTAGACGGGTGAGTCAAATGCTGTGTGGGTGGACAATGGTGAAAACATCCCAAGGAGAACGGACTCCGGTGGAGCCCTGAGTCGGAGGCTATCAACAACGTTATATTAAACCAGAACCGAGTCTTCATTGGTTGTAAGATAATGAGATCATAAGTCGTTGCCCAGGAGTTCTGAGATGTGTTGTAGTAAAATGCTGTCGCAAAAGCGACGCCGCTATTGCATTGCTAGCAATAGCGTTGTATATAGTCAATTCTGACTGCGACACATTCTCCTTGAAGTGATACACACAAGGTATCAGAAGGCGTAGCACAGAGTTCCTTGACCAGTCGATACCACTTGAAAATACAGGGTATACCATATCCTTAAGCTCATTTTCTTAACTATCCCCGCCAGTTATCTATCAAGTAGTGTCGATGTACACTTATGTGTCAGTCGATAAAATGATGCTACTCGTGGAGCTGCAAGTTGTCGACATTTTGGATTCGAAAGCTTGAATAGTTCAAGGTCGAATCCTAGACTAGTACGTATTCACCCTCGGGAGTATCGACATGTACCTAGTCGTCCGCATCCTTACTGGCGGACTCGCAAGAGTCGGCGGCGTTCCCAGCCTCATTCACCTTGTTGGCAAGAAGTGAGATGTTAGTACCCTGCAGTCAGACGTAAAACTTGAATCAAATGTGAAAGTTGTGTGAAGCTTCCTGGTAGAGGTTTTGACGTCCGCAGGCTTCGTATACCGATTCTTCTTCTTGCATTCACTGTGTTACGTACGGCCTGACCCCAGTACGGCTCCTGGCTATATACAGTTGTAAGCACCCAGTTGATTCCTACGATTGTGATCAATCGCTAGTCTTTTGCTCTCTGGCGCAACGGTGCGGGTTGCAGCCGTTTTACTGACCCCGGGGCCGAGCTGTGATAGAGTAAATATAGGTTCTCCTCAGACAGAGCCTCAGAGCCTAACCAAGAAAGTCCGCCAGAAAAGCGGCATGCTGCTTATAATCCACCGACTCCGTGGAGTAGTTTCCCATTGCCTAAACGGTATTCTGCTCCTCAGGGCGAAGGCTGTTAATTCTAGCCGCGTTCGTAGCCAGAATACCTTTATTAGACCCAAAGTATGTGAGTTTTGGCCCTAGCTGATATGCTTACACATGGCCAATAGAGTCCTAAGTCGTATAAAGAACGGTGGTAAAATTTTTGGTTGATAGCAATTCCTCTGATTGAGGCGTGATGTGTCGTAGAGAAAGGATTTCCTGTTTGGTTGTGAGAGGAATTGATTATGTTGTAGGTTGGGGAGCTTATCTACCTAGGTGCGGAGGTGGGCTAGAACGGAAGAGTTTGACGTTGATGGCTTGGTTGCTACGCAACTTGTAATATTTACATGTAGTTGAACACGGTATAAATAACGCACTTGTAATTCAATATATATACGATTCAAATCCAGGTTACTTAGCTATGGAGACGTCCACGCGCAGTCCACAGAACGGTCTATCGAAGAATCATGTACTAAATCGTCCATCCCATTAAACCAAGCAATCCTTACCAAGGTGGCTCAGATCTTCTGTATTCGTCTCATAGTAATAACATGTGCTATAAATCAGTCCTTTTATATTTGCTTCGAGGGTCGTGATACGGAGCAGATGAGGTAATTATGTGTTTTAAGCCCTTTGAATGAGAAACAATAAGTCACATTACTGAGGTAATAAATCACCAAACACCGTGAGGCCGTACTAGACATACTGTAAGAGGATCCTCTTTATTTATAAGTTCCTAACGATAGGCTGCCAGCTAGCTTTTGCCCCTTTAACGAATGTACGAATGACAATGTTGTCCCTTCCACTATGTAGACCCATGTCATTCATGTATCCTCCCTGACTATGAGCCGACGATATTGAACCAGCGGAGAACAACAGAATGCCGATCAAGATTACTGTCCATGAAATTCGCTCTCTAAGGAAACAAATAATTTCATGTCAGGTTCTCTCCTGTAAAGCATAGAAAGTTGAGGTAGCTTCAGGCCAAACACTCACCTGCAGGGGCGCACTTGAGGATAGTGATGACGGATTTCGTTTAGCAGATGCAGTTGGCGTTGCCTCCGTTGAGGGCGCAGCATGTTGGGCCACCGCATACGGCGCTCAATTGCCATTGACCAGCAGAGTTGCAGACGTAGAGCGAGCCATCCTGACCACCTGGAACGGGGTTGTTTCCGCAGCCAAATTGGCCGGGGGTGCAGCTTTGGGCCTGGGCGGCGGCCAGGAGACCGAGGGCAGCGAGGACGCGAGTGAAGTACATGTTTGCGATTGTTTGAGGTTTGTGTGTGAAAAGGAGAAACTGATTGTAGATGCTGGAGCTGTAGTTGTCTGATGAGTGAGTTGGATGCTTCTCAAGCCTGGAGACGGGCGAGGCTTTTATATATTTTCTTGCCCTCTTTTCTCCTGCCGATGCCTCTATTAACCAAGGCTATCCACCCTCTTCGTGGTGGCCATAAGCTGACTTCCGAAATGTAACTCAAGGAAAAACTCAGCCGCTTGGGCACTTCGAGTCTCTGCAAGTCAATATTCTGTCATGCCTCACCGTCTCGGTGGACGACCGCGAGGTGCGGCAGCGAAGTGCATCATTGCACCTGCATGAACAAAAGCCTCGGATCACCAATATTCATCTCACTTATGGGAGCCGTCGCACGGACCCCTCTTCCTCAGTCAGCACCTTACAGTACTATGCTCTTTTAAGCAACCGGCTATTAACGATGTTGCAACATGCGGAAGGTGCGGCAACATACAGAATGAGAAGGTGAGGTGACTCGTCGCATATTTCTCTACTCGGATAAGCTATCATTATCAGAAATTTTAACTTACTACAACCTTGGAGCCGAGAAAACAGTCTCAATCGTATTGCCGTAATATAGGGGTAGATCCAAGCTCTTTGCCGAGCCTTAGAGTTCCAATGAATGGCATTAAAGTACGTACCCTTAGCTGCTTAAACGTTACGCAGACTTTTAATTATATCCCGGAGCACATGTAGAGAAATGCATACGACCGGGGAATGGCGGACCCAATCACAGCCATCGTACTTATAGTGCAGCTGTTTTACATTTTATCAAACTTTTGACTAATGACAACATCTCACACTCTTGCAACTATGTCCGGACTTGTCCCGCATATCGAACCTTGCAATGACTGCAAGCTTGCTTACGTATGGGGTATAATCCGGGTATGCTCGCTCGGTCCTAGAACTAGGCTTCGGCCTTGCCTGTTTGCGACGCTAAGTCTTATAGAGGCGACGTATGCGTCTTACTTCTAAAGTACACACATTTGAACCCCTGGCATGTCAGAATTTCGAGTTTTCATTCGTCAGAATAGTTTGGCCATCCAACTTGGCATACCTACGTAGATTGTGTCCTGTGATCTTACTCACCGACCAATCCACTTAATTCCGGTGATATACCAAATACTCATTTCATTATTAGTTCTCTATTGCTGGATACATTATATTCAAACCCGTCCTACTCCCCTAGGACTTAGCACCTTTAGTAAATGGGGCCTTGAACGGCATTTGAGGCTGACTAAATACCTTGGTAAGTCTGGGTAATCTGACGATTTAACGATTAAAATGCCTTGCTAGTCAAGTCTCTCACTTGCAGTTTGTCTTTAATTACCTCTCAGCATTCTTTGCTGCAACTTTTCACACCACTTCCCGCCGTCGTCTTACTCGCCGTATATTGCTCCTAGCCTTGCTCATTATTAATTATACTTATAGAAGTCTCACGTCATTCCCAAGCCAGTTTATAAGATGGCAGCCCCCTGCCCGTTTGGGTATTGGTATTGCAGATCGCCTGGTGATGGCGTCAGATCGGTACCGTAACTATCGCATACCACCAGGCTTATGCCAAGAGCCAGCGCTTCTGAAGAGGTGAGCTAACTGTGATAATACGAACATCGATGTCTCCGTGTTCGCTGGGCAAGCCCCACGAACTGTGAAGCAATGCAACGTGTATCCAGACCGCCCCGGCTTTGGGCTATTGAGCTTCCCAAAGGAGAAAAAGGTATAGCGCAGAAAAGAGAAATCGAAACGAAGATACCCCGACGTCCCGGGATCCCCAACCTGCAAAGAAAACCTTGGACATCCATGATATCAACTCAAGGAAACGCCCCCCTCAGAATCAGAGTCGTCATCGTCAGAAGAGTCGTTATTCTGAGAAGAGCCAGCCGCCTTCACAGAAGATGTGCTGGAGTATACGGGAGAGACAGATCTGTTCTCTTCAGTCTCGCTAGTGCTTGGGTCGGCGGAGTCTGGTCCTGTTAGCAACTACATCCCCTGGTGGACTTATGATCGGACATACCAAGGTCCAAAGCCGCCAGTCTGTCTTCCACAGATCTAAGGGCGCCGAAGTCCACCGGCTCAGACGCCAGGGATCGTGTGATGCCCGTGTGCGAGTCCGGGTGCCATTTCAGGGGGCCAGCCTTGTTCTTTAACTGATCCAGAGCTTCTTTGCGGATCGTAACCAACATGTCATTCATCAACTTCCTCTGCTGCACGAATCCCGGATCCTTGGCGCCCTCTGGAAGTAAAGGTGGTCCCCAATTGAGGTAAGTCTTGTCTAAAACATCGAGTTAGTAGCTGTTCATTGTTGTCGATCGGGTGAATAGTTGGGAGTAGTAAGACATGTCTCAGCGGCTATAGACTCCCCTAAAGTCTGGCTATGATGTTTCCGCCAATCGACCAGGAGCTTTGTTGGGGTGGGGAGAGTATATTCAGAATCTGCTTACGGTGAGTGACCGGCTCCACGCATTGGAGTGGATGATGTCGAAAGTATAATCGACAACAGAAACAGGCGGGCTTGCTACACCCTATATAGCGATCGTTTCCTGCGAAGGAAAGGCGATTCTCGTAAAAATGCTCCAGCACTCGCACCTCGGCGTGGACATTTGGCTTGAACGTCTCTTTTCCGTATTCCTTCAGGACCTTTCTCTCAAGGTCGAACTTTTGATTCATGAGTGCAAGAGAGTCTTCATACTCCGGTAGGCTTCGATCGTTGGCTGGCAACATACGTTTAACGATGCCTTCGAGCGTCGTATGACCGTCGGCCTCCGGCGGTTCTATGTTGGACACCTGGCCGATCAGACGAATATCATATGTGTCCAGGACGTGGTCCAGGCATGCGAAGTCCTCTAGAACTTGCTTCGGGGCACGGACATGGTGAGCCAAGCGGCCGACGTAATGTCTAATGTCGTAAAAGACATCGCTAGCAGTTCGAACACCTTGTCCGCATTGAGCTGTGTCGATCTTCGTCACCACGTGTTTCATTTCGTCCGCTCTCCTTTGCTCATACGCCAGATGACATAGATCAACAGGACCTCGTTCACGGAATTGCCGTAGCCACTTCCAAAGGTGAATATCTGGACACGTCAGTGACATCATTCGATCCGCTATATCCCAAGGTAACAGCAGAAACCATACCATTACTATTGCGTTCTAAGTCAAGGTATTTCTCAGCCGCTTCGTCTATAGCCTTGCACAACATCTTTGCTTCCTTTTTCACCCTACGCTCGGCGAATTCAATGCATCTCTGAGTGAAGTTGTCTTCAAGGACGAGTCTTCGGTCACCATCGAGGCGGATGACTGTCTTAGCTTCCACTAGGGTGTTCCTCAGGAATATCAGTATCTTGCTGCTTGACCCGTTCGCATTAGAGGCCACCCAAAAAATGAACTGATCAGGTCCGTCCTCTATCCCGATAGCGGACGTTGTTGGACCGCCTTTGTCGTAGTCACACAGGTAAGCCAGGTTGCAGAGCAGCCGCCTACGCTTCTCCTGGGGTGTGAATACATCTCCCGGGTACGTGTCGTGTCTGCCCCTTGTTTGGCCAAGGACATGTAGGAGGATGAGAGCCTCAAAGAACCGATGAAGTAGTCGTCCGTATGGATCAAGCCTGGGTTTCTTAGAGCATCTGCTGTTCGACGCCACCATTTTGAATGAGGTCAACCTTGACGAACTAAATCTCTGTATGAACCGTGGCTCAAGGACAATCGGCTCTGTCTCGATGGAGCTTAGCAAGTGGTGAAGCGTTCTGTACTGCCGCTTCACTTAAGGGTGGGTATCACAACTCAAATTCTGTCCATTGCGTGACTTATAGACAGTCGCTCACTTGATCTTGTCGATTCAAGGTACCCTTTGGATATGAATTCGACGAAGTTCGCTCATTTCCGTGACGCTGCGAGGTGTTGGTGGGCCTCCACTGAGTATTTGACACACGATTAGGCACCGATCCTCGCTGCTTCGGTAAAAGCAAGGAAAACTATATGCGACGTGATTCGTTTGGCTTCGAGTACGAGGGTTTAGGGTCGCAATTCCGGCCAAGGTTCCATAGCGATGGTGCCTGAAGGAACATCGGAGTGACTTTGATTCTACATCTAACGACCGAAAGCGAACCTGTAGACGGCTAGGACTCATATGAAAGCGATCTTTTGGGGGTGGGCATCGTGGGCCTCCTGCAGAGTCTTGGCGCATACTGCAGGTGGCCTACCGTGAGGGTGTTGGCGGGCCTTTCGCGCCTTTTAGACGCTATTCATGTTGGAGGCCCAGTATCTATTCGTGGCCCACAAATCAGCCTGGTCAGGCTCTTCGTGCCAAAGACCAAGATCACAGCCACGCAAATGGGCATACTGCGGTTGGCTGATTGAGAGTCAAGGATGGCTATTGTTGTTGGTATTGTCTGTTGGTACGGCGCGTACTCGCGTTTGCAAGGCGGAAGGGTTGACCGCAAGGCGTTCGCGAACTGAAGTATTCCAAAATGCCCTACACGGCCAGCGTAGAAGGTTCCTCGAGTTTCTCTCAATAGAGTGTCCCTAAGTGTCTCGAATACAAATATGGTCTTCATTACGCGAAAGTTGTAGTAGATGTTAGGATGATGTTCTGTAAGCTTGCATAAGATGATTAGTTACAAGCTGTCTTGTGCAATGTCCAGGTGGTCCAACAACGATGATGAACCAGACCCCTTCACGAGCGGTGGAGTCTGGGGTATCGATATTAATTATAACGAACAAGCTGATCCCTCCGCGTCGTACGGGACTGGCGGCGTCTATGATCCTTACGGTCACAACCAAGACCAGATCATGAGTATATCAGGCCAGCACCTCGATCAATCTATGCAGGCCCAGTATCCATCTGCGCCCATCGACTTTTCCCAGATTCAGAACGGTGGCGATTCCTCTCTATAGAGCGGAACTTGCATGCCACTTACGGACGGCACGAGCGGCCCCGCCTGGAATACAGAGCCAGCATTTTTCGGTCCACTCGCAGCATCCGCTGGATCATACGCCCATACCGGCCTTGAGCAAGGGGTATCAGGCACCATGGCGCAACAACAGTCTGCAATGAGATTCGAGGAGGAAGACATGCCATCCCTTGACGATATAACGCCAGGAAATGACGGGAAATTCCGTTGTCCAGAACAACACTGCGAAGAGGGATTCACGCGGAAAACAGAATTGCGGTATGGCAACGACAAGTGTAGTCACGGAAGGTTCCACTGATCCTGGTTCACCTACAGAAAGCACCTTAAAACTCATATTAGGCCAGTCCTTTGCCCGCGTCCCAGATGTGACGGCCGTGCGGCTGAGCAGCGCGAAATGCTCCGTCACGTAATATCCAATCACCGGAGATGGGCAGAGGAGAACGGATACAATACAGAGAAGTTTGTCTGCGACCAGTGCGGCACTGAATGTACTAGGAAGGACAATTTGAAGAAGCACAAAGATAAAATGCACATGTATGAGTGAAATACTGGTAGGCGGGTGTTTAGAATATGCTGGGGTGGGAAGAGAATGGTCAGACTTTGTGGTATGGGACTGGACTTTCGAGGTTTAGTAGGGCAGCTTTCTGTAATGAAGTTTATGACAGGTTTCTCTTTTGCTAGTAATAGCCTGTACAAGTAAGTGACCTAGCTTGTTCAATGAGAAGAGTCGTCGGCTGCAGGCGGCCCTCTGCCAACCCTACCCATCTACCAACTACCTATACCCGACCCCGTAGGATCCCTAGACAAGCGCCGGGCATCCTGAAAGCACCTGAGGGGCCTCAGTGGTGGTGAAAAGTCTCGCTCGGTAATATCTGTGTCCCATCCTACGTATCAGGTTGAATAAGCCAACACTAAGCTACGCTATTGTTATAGCACGTCCTTCCCCTGAAATCCCCAGCGCCCCGGAATACCTGATGCTGGCCCCTAGACCCCGCCTATTGAATCGTACGCACCTAATTTCAGAGAGACCATCAAACGAAACCACTGCACTACAGTTTTAAGCCGGAGCTTCGATTCGAGAGGCATCGGATCCCACTTTGATGCACAGTAATGGTACAGCCAGGATAAAAGGGTCGTAGAGCATTTTACGGATTCCCATGATGAAGACAGAACTACCGCCGGTTTCCCCGCTATCACCGTTATGTGCCTTGGCCCGCGTACGGTGGAGGCCATGTTACTAATGTCGCTATTTGGTACGCAGCATCAAGACATCGCATATCGTGGGCAGAGGAGGGCCGCTTGTGCCTTTCATATGTTGGGTGGTTCAGGGGCTAAGTGGGTCCCGATATTAGGAAACAAAATCCCTCGTCCAGGACTGACAGACTAGGCCACTACATGAAAGAGGGCAGAACAAGATATAAAAGAGGTATAGCGCAATAGGCTTGATCACTTTTCTGGCCTCCCACATATCGAAGAATGAGGAGCAAACCTTACCGTATATAACCCTTTTCAGATTTCCCCGACATACACCTGGGAGTAGTTCGACTCCTATACCGGCGACGAGTATTATTGAACAACCCGTATTGCGCCAGTACCGGCCAAGCCCAGTAGTGCACTCGCATGCACTACGCCTGAGACACAGTGTCGGCTGGGACATCCTTTGGATCTGGTCTGGCGGGGGAGAGCCACGTCAAGGGCTACCCCTACGGCGGCCTCTAACCGACTAAATGTTCACTCGTGAGCATCATCACCGTCCCACGCCCAGGGTCCGATGGACCAACAACGGAAAAGCCGCTCATGCAAATATTGGGTACGACCTCTTCACCACGACCGCCCAGATTCGCGACATCGGAAGCGGTGACTACGAACTTACGGTCTAGTAGGAAACAGGCAGCAGGAAGCACCCTACACGGTCGCCAGACTTAGAGAAGAAGCTTATTAGAGCACTTGAAGACTCGTAGACGTCAGCGATGCCCATCCTCTCGGCAACTCTCCGAGGACCGTCACCGTGGGAGATCCAAACTCAAGCTCTAGGCCGGCTACAATGTTGCTGTGCAGGTCTTAACCTTTGTCACGCCATACCTGATAGCCATCTCCCACTCGCATATCAAGCCCTCCGTCGACCGCGTCACGACACAGCAAGGCTTCCTGGCCGGTCAGCAGTACCTCACCAGTGCGCATTCCCTACACCCCTTGAGGTCTCGATTGAAAGAAGCAGACAATCTCCTAGCCTTCCAGTTCGGAACTTAAGCCTTCACTGCCACGAATCCGATGACCAGCCTACATCTTAAAATTTTATATATTGAAGAGGAGGCTATATTGCGCGTGAATAGGGGTATCTTAGAGGATGTTCTTGAACCCTAAGTAGGCAGAATTGATGTCCAACTCAAGCTCGCGCGCCTGCTGCTCACCCAGCTCCTCCGTAGCCTTCATCTGATTCAGCGTAATCAACCACTGCACGATCTTGCCGCGGTTTTCGAAGTCACGGTCCGTGACTTTGTTGACGCTCTGAATGACATCCGTCAAGAGGGGATGCAGCTGGTCTTTGGCTAACAGACCTAGGCGTAGGGCGTCCAAGAACGTAATAAAATCCTGGGTAGCCTCGAGGATGAGAGCACCCGATTTGTTGTTGGACGCAGCAGCCGGTTGTGAGGGCGCTCCTGTCGAGGCTGTTACAGCCGTCGAGGGCATACCCACTCTAAGTCTTTCTGTGGCACGTGGCACCTCAAGCTACGTTGCGGGTTAGTTTTCTGCAGCGTTGGAGTTGAGTTACGGGCTCATACATCCCACTCGGCCTTAAACTCTTCCAGCCCGACAAATGCCTTTGCTACCGTCTCATCGGCAAGGATTGACTTGTACTGCTTCAGAGACCTCTCGCATATCTCCGTATAATCTGCTTCAGGTATAGCATCCTTGAGAAAGGCCCTCTCGAGTTCATCTAGGGTGACGATGATTGAGAAGAGCTCGGCTAATGAGTCTTGTAAGTCTCTCTCAGCCCTGGTATCGGCCAGCTTCACTTCCTGCAAGGATCTTAGTGAATAAATTGAGGGAAGGAATACGGCAACCGGATATACCTCATCCAGGTTAATGGTAGCGGACAGTGTCGTATTAGGCACATAGCTGTGAGGTGTTGGCGCATACGCTTGTCGTGAGCTCATGTTCGGGGCTGAGATAGTTGTTATTCACAGTCGCTTTTATGAAGGAGGCGAGTCCTATCCGGACTACGTAATTACCAACTGGAGGCATCCGCGATCACTAACCAGACATCGTCCACATTGTGGCATCAGCTGGCACATGTGCTCAACACCTGCCGAAAGTACCTAAGTACTCATATGTACTCTACAAGCAAGATCTCCACCGCCGCCCCACTTACGCTAAGCTGATAATGAATTCCCGCTAAGATAGCCCGAAATTTTTTGGGAAGTGAAGTTACAGGCACTTAAGTCTAGAGCAACGGGGAGATTTGTCCCTCTACCAAATACTCCTCATATCGATTCTCCCCGACAGGCTTGTCGCGCACTATTCGCGATGGCGGGCGCAAAGAAAAACTTCAAGGCAACCAAAAAGTTCGAACAGAAGCACCTGAAAGGCGTCCTAGAGAAGCGAAAAGCGACAGCCAAGATCAAGCAGAGGCAGCAGGTCAAGGCGAAGAAGCAGGCCAAACGAGCACAAGATAACGAATTCTACAAGGGTGCCGAGGATGAAGAGAAACCATCCAAGGCAAATGGCAGCAAGAAGACCGCCAATGTCAATGACATGAGTGTTGACGACTTCTTCGGCGGCGGCTTTGAGATCATTGAAAAGTCACAGCCGGGCAAGAAAGCATCCAAGAAGCTGGGCAAGCGGAAGAGGGAGGAAGGAGCCGATGAAGACGATGATCGACAGAACGATAGCGATGCTTCATCCCAGCAGAGTGACTTGGACTTCTCCGACGAAGAACTACCGGCTGGGAGCGAGAGCGAAGGAGATGGTGACGAAGATGGCAAGGGTATCGGAATGAGTAAACAAGCCATGGACGACCTTGCCGAGAAGGATCCCGAATTCTACAAATTCCTGAAAGAGAACGACCCCGAAGCCCTAGAGTTCGATGACGCCGACTTAGCTGAAGTGGACGAGCTTAGTGCCAGTGAGGAAGGGAGAGAAGAACAGCCGAAGAAGAAGCGGAAAAAGGACAAGAAGGAATCAAAGAAGGGAGGCGATGCTGCCAAGGAGTCCGCGGGAGACAATGAGCTGACACAGGCCACGGTTGCGCGTTGGAAAGCCTCCTTGACAGAGAGGAACTCGTTAAGGGCTGCAAGACAGGTCGTCCTAGCATTCCGCTCCGCCGCACACCTCAACGAGGATGACGAAGAGGAACAGAAGAAGCAGCGGTACACGATTTCGAATCCCGAAGTATTCCATGACGTGCTCGTTGTCGCGCTTAAGCAGATACCCGAAGTGTTCCAACACCACGTTCCCGTCAAGGAGTCGGCGAACGGCAAGGTTCAGGTCCCGACAGATTCCAAAAAGTTCAAGACGCTGTCGATGCTCCTGAGGACCTACATTTCTTCCACCCTTCGCTTATTGGGCACGTTATCTGACGACGCTACTCTCAAACTCACATTATCAGTCTTGACGCCACTCGCACCCTATCTCCTGAGTTTCCGAAAGCTGCTCAAGGCAGTCATTAAAACCGTCGTCGGCTTCTGGTCTCAGACTACCAGCAGTGAGACGACTCGTATTACTGCTTTTTTAGTCTTACGGCGGTTTGTTGCCATTGGCGACAATGGTGTTAGGGAAGCTGTGCTCAAGGCGACCTATCAGGGCCTGCTTGCAGGATCACGCGTTACCAACGTCAATACGGTCCAGGGTATCAACTTGATGAAGAACTCAGCAGCCGAGTTATGGGGCATAGCGCATGGTATTGGCTACACGACTGCCTTCACTTTCATTCGACAGCTTGCTATCCATCTTAGGAATAGCATCGTCCACAACAAGAACGACGCGTACAAGGCGATCTACAATTGGCAATATGTCCATTCTTTGGACTTCTGGTCATGCGTACTCTCAGAGCATTGTAACCCGCTCAAGGAAGCCGAGGCTGGGAAGGAGTCGCAGCTCAAGCTCCTGATATATCCTCTAGTGCAGGTCACCCTTGGTGCGATGCGTCTCATTCCAACAGCAACCTACTTCCCTCTTCGTTTCCATTTGATGAGGTCTCTGCTTCGAATCTCGAGATCCACCGGGACCTATATTCCGTTAGCATCGGCTTTGCTAGAGGTACTCAGCTCGGCGGAAATGAGAAAATTACCGAAAGCCGCGACCCTGAAGGCGCTCGACTTTCACGTCGCCTACAAGGCCCCGAAGTCTTACCTGCGTACCCGGATCTACCAGGACGGCGTAGGCGAGCAGGTAGTCGAGCTCTTCGGCGAGTACTTCGTCCTCTGGGCCAAGAACATCGCGTTCCCCGAGTTCGCCCTGCCCGTCATCATCATGCTGAAGCGGTGGCTCAAGCAGGCGGGCAAGAAGGGCGGCGCCGGCGGCAACAACAACGCCAAGCTGCGCTCGGCCCTCGCCGTGCTAGTTCAGAAGCTCGAGGCTAACGCCAAGTTCGTCGAGGACAGGCGCGCCAAGGTCGACTTCGCGCCCAAGGACCGCTCGCAGGTCGACGCATTCCTCGGCGACCTCGAGTGGGAGAAGACGCCTCTCGGCGCATACGTCGTCGGGCAGCGCAGGGCCGCCGCCGAGAGGCAGAAGATGGTCGAAGCCGCCCGCAGGGAGGACGAGAGGAAGCGCAAGGAGGAGGAGCTGGAGGCCCTGAACGGGGATGATGACGTCTCCGAGGTTGATGGGAAGGATGGAGATGAGGAAGTGGAAGATGAGGAGATGGACGGTCTTGAAGACGACGATGAGGAGGGTGAGTCTTCTGAGGGTAATGGCGAATAGACAGAGGCAGCGGCATGTTTACTGCGTTTTGGGGTCCTAATTGATCCCGGAGTAGGGGTTTAATAGGCCGCTGCTTAAGGAACTTCATTGCCTAGTCACTGAATGCATTGACGATTTGACCCAGCCGTGGAACCCTTTCCCCGTTACGCAGCCAGCGACCCTTTTCAGAAATCTCACACGCCCTCCACCTTCTTGCCCTCTACCTCCTCCTTCCGCCTTGACGCCCTAGCCAGGAGCGCACTCATCCGATCTGTGGCCTTGCTATCGACGAACTCCAGGACGCGCTCCACCTTCTCGCCTCTCGCGTCCATGGTGAGCACCCACATATACTCGCCCCTGTAATCCCATTCATCCTCTCCCTCCTTGCCCTCGCCATCATAGTCTTTAACTTCCTCGTGGAACTCGGCCCGCGAGTCCCCCCAGACGACGACCTGGTTGAGCAACGAGTTGGGCCAGGTCTGCTTGGCGCGGACGGGGAAGCCGCGCAGCAGCCCCCTCAGGTGCGCGAGGTGCGCGGCGAACCCCGCCCAGTCGAACGGGCCCGGCAAGGTCACCGACGCGGGAGCGAACGTGTGCTTGTACTTCTTCTCGCTTATGACGTGCGAGATCGAGTTCGGGTCCAGCGTCGCGAAGACCTGGAGATACGTGGTCGCGGTTGCTACTAGGGTTGAGGCTCTGGCTTCTTCCATTTCCTTATAGTGTTGGTTCCGAGTCGATCCGTGTAGTGTTTATGACGCGACTGCTGAGTTTCCTCTGGGTTGTTAATTCGAAATACTTTATGCCCTTATATAATGTCATGCTACACCCCGGCTTTAGGAGACTGTTATCGCCGAGTACATTTATGAGCGGCAGCGTTCGAGCCCCTGTATTATGCTGTAGGGTATTACTAGTGCTATATGTCATCAGCGGAATCTTGGCTCACCCGCAGTGCTTAGATAACACAATAAACATCAACAATGTAGAGGTACTTGAAACTAAGAGTTTGAGGGGAACTCTCAGATACGAGACAGATACTGTATGGACAGATCAACTACTTCCAGTAAAGTATCTGTGGCAGAGATTATAGTGTATTATCATCTGTTCTTAACAAAGTCTTGTGAGTATTTGTTGTAGTATTTAACACCGGGGGAGCGGCTGCGTGGCGGCCTACCCGAGCCTCCTTTAACGCAGAGGGGCGTGCTAGGCTAGATTTATTCAATATACATAGAGGGCCTTTTAGCAGGTTATGTCCGAAGACGCGGTGCCTATATGACAGTCCGAGCTGTATCCTTTTTGCAGCCGGTTGAGGGTAGTGTATAGCGGGTTCGATATGTTATTATCGCAGGCCGTACGGCCGGTATCGAGGCTTTGTGGCCAGGTGCGTGGGTATGGGGCGCCCTTAAATACGCGTTATTACGCATTATAATAAATACAAATTATAACGGAAGCAAAAAGACAAAACGCCATACTCCCTTTCCTCCTTCCGTTATAGTGTATTCGTTCCTTCCTGGACCGATATTCGGTAATGTCGCAGAAAAGGGCCCCCCAGGAGCTATAGGGATCACTCGGAACAACGTTGATCCTCTCCGAAGCCCTATATCAGTAGATCACACACGCCATGTGGGCTCACCGCTTCCTAGCTTCCTAGTTATCAATAATCAACCCTCTCAAGAGCTGTGCAGCTGCTCCCTAGTAAGTGTGACAGGTAATTACTACCCTGGTAGCCGCGGCCCCCGCTAGGGGGCCGCGTATCCCCTTTTATATTCGTTCGCGCCATCCTTCCCCCAAAGGAAGCCTTGCCCAGTACTTACGTAGTCCACAGGACCGTAATCCTGAAGGTTGTGCTTGTCCGAGGTCCGGTTACTTCGGGGCGGTGGATGACGCGAGCTGATACAAAGTGAGGTAACGAACCTTTCGGTTACGGCTGTGTACTAAAGTGAGTATAGGGTAGGCGCTGCCGGATTTCGTCCCTTTCCCCCCCTTTGCTTCCCTTAAATCTGACATAAGAAATGTAAGCGAAAGTAGGTATGTATTAACCCGTGTAGATGACGTTGTAGAACGCGGTAACGTCCAAGAAGTTTTGGGAGGCGGTTGGGTTTTTCATAAGTTCGCTTATGTACCGCGTTTACTCGTCCCGTGTTACCGGGTGCTTTGAAGGCCGGTGTAGCTAAAGGTCGAAGTTAGCTTGCGTTATGTGGTAGCGGACCATGTGCTAAGGGTCCTTATACCACCCGTATGAGCAGTATAGCTTTGCATCGTCGTACCTGAATTTTCTGTGATACCAGGCGAAATCTCCGTATCCCTTTCTGACTATTAAGTAATGGTGTAGCGCCGGCCGGGTAAGTATTGCTAGCTCCGTAGGGTATCTGAGGTGGTATCGTGGCCTTTGGCTTTTGTATCGCGGGGATAGGCGAGTTTGAGCTTTATTTTATTATTGATTGTAGGTTGTTTTTGAAATCCTCTGTGCTGTCGATTTGCTCCCGTAAGCCGTTGGGGTGTAGTCACCGTCGACCTCCGTTAGTTTGGATCCGGCTTTCGTTAATATATTGGCTAGCTTATTATTTTCGATATAGTAATACCCAGGGCACCATTTAACCTATCCGTCGTATATATCCGCGGCCGCATAGAATTTGAAATAGGCCCATTGGGATAACGATGGCGCCGGGTTAGCGCGTAGGCCCCATATCGCCCCTATATTATCTAGGCAAACCTAGATACAGCGTTTACTTAGGTTCAGGGGCGCAGTGACCGCCGCCTGCAGTTCTTTCTATACCCTTACAACTTCCGCGTCGAATACGATAAAGTAGGGGTTAAGCCTGCCTTTTCCCGTAATAAGGAGGCGTCCGTTTTGGTATATCGCGTACTCGTATCTCATATTTGTTCTTTTTTGTAACCCGTCCGTAAAGACGATTACGTCCGTCGCGGGTAACCCTTAGTACCAGGTCCTGAAGGCCTTTGCCGCTTTTTCTATTGTTAGTCCTCGCGTAGGATCCTCTCTCGAGCCCGGTGGGTACCTAGGGATCTTGTGAGTATGTATCAGCTGCTTGTTGAAACAGCAGACCCGGTAAATCTGAAGATGCACCTTATGTTGCATAATATGAAGCAGAATCGAGAATTATCTCTCATTAAAAAGAAGGATTCAGCTTTGCCAATGTAGTATAGTTCCTGGCCAGTTACATAATATCCGAGGCCCGTAATAGACAGACGTGCAGGTACCGGTGGGACATCTTTGATGCGTTAGGCCTGAGCTGAAATTCGACTGTTGAGTTGAATACGGCTGGAATGGGACAGGACCAAGAGAGAAATACAATTCTATACGGCATATTTTCCTGCTGCTAGTACTCTGATAATCCAAAACTAACAGTTCTACGATGAAGCCCTTATAGTTTGCATTTTTCGTTGACTGATCGTTTCTGATTTAGTTCCAACCTGTTTGCTAAGCTAGAAGTTGTGCAAACCATTTCATGAATACAAAAACACTTCCTATGTCTACTACATGCTATAGCTAATCCAATAAAATCTAAATCGCTTCTTAAAACTCTTACTAAAAGGGAGATAACTCTACGAAATGCAAGCAAATGTTGAACCCGTGGATCGCATCACTATACAATTCTGATACTCAGGAAGTTAAAATGGCTGAAAAGCTGGAGAAAGCAGCCTGGTTTTATTATAGGTGCCAAAAGCATAGTTGGGCCACATACAAGTCACCTTCTAAACTTCACCTTGCCGATGTGATTCCATGTGGGGAAGCTCTCCAACAGTCTAGCGTTACAGGTGAATCTTATCCATACCTTGAAATTTTCCGGAGACGTACCTTGACTTGGAGTCTTATTATCAGGTATGTTCTATCCATTCCATTAGATCGGTGCTCTGGTTTAATAACTCTTCCTCAAACATGAGCAGCTCAGTTCATCATCAGCACCAACAGTTCATGAACAATTACATATACCTCATAGCGACCTCAACCTAACCTCACGAAGACTTCCTAAATTATTCTATCTGTCCTATCACACATGCGCATATCTAACACAAAGTGACAGGCTCACAATCAACTTTCGCCCATGGAGTACTGTGTCATCCCTTCCCACCCGACATCCGAACCCCCTCCGTGTCCTCTGACCCCAGCTGACAATATACTTCATGATCGACCCTGCAACAAGCAGAGGGAAAAGCACATGTCATTACTCTCCTGCGCGAAGCTGTACTTGATCGGGCGTGCACTGGGACGTCCCCGAACTAGGCTTGCTAACACTAGACAACATGACCGCAGACGAGATTGAGGTCCGTACCGTATGGGATGCTACCGGTTATGAAGGTGACCTCGTCATCCCGATTGGACGAGGTCGCAAGTGTCGAATCTGAATAGGGCCGAAAAATGTGAGTTCGCACACTACGGCGGGACATTATTTCAGTTCTCATACAAGGTCTGGGACTTACTGGTCCAGCGAAAATCGGAAGCGTGGGGATGCCCAGAAGCACTTGAATCGAGTTGCATATTGGGAATTCCTCCATTCCCCACCGCGAGTCGGCCACGGACGCATTGATTCGCTACATCACATCTAGGGGGCGTATAAGGAAGCAGAAGCTTCCAAAGCCCTTCTTACACTTTCAGGGAAGAGTGTGTTCAACAGATGTCAGGTCTGTCAGAGCGTATATGATAACATGAAATAAAATTTTACGCTGTGCAAATTTGTCCGTCCGAGACTGGATATCACCATACACACAGCCCTGGGCCAACAATTACACCTTTTGCCATGAGAACGGAAAACCTGGTGGTAGGTGAGCGGAGACCCCGTCGTCATTCGGATGATTCGGGGGACGGTACTTGGCGATGCTGACCTGAAGGGAAATGGAGTTCTAGGAGCCCCACAAGGGTCAAGAAGGCGGTCTCCCCGAAGCATCACTTGAAAAAAGATGGGGGAGTTATTATCTGGTGGGAGGAGAATGAGATCGCCACCTAGCAACCAGACGGTGATATAAGATGGGGGGGGGGGGGGGGGGGGGGGGGGGGGGGGGGGGGGGGGGGGGGGGGGGGGGGGGGGGGGGGGGGGGGGGGGGGGGGGGGGG